>KZ851885.1:0-62992 GCA_003344505.1 Aspergillus phoenicis ATCC 13157
GGTTTGTGGGTGTTGTAGTTGGAGGGGGGTTGTGATTTGGGGATATTTGGGTTGAGAGGGGAGGGGTGGGCTATAGCGAAGGTGTACGGAGAAGTGTGTTTTTCGAGGGTACTGGACATGGAGTACTTACGAGGAAGTCTTCTTGTCTGCCATGGTGAATAGGTGGCAGACAGGCCGGAGTATATAATAGACAGAGGAGGGCGGAGGTAAAGAGATGTACTGCAAGCCGCGGAGGAGAGAGCGAGGAATAATGATAATGATGGAGTGGGGGAGTTGATTGCCTGTTTGGGAATGGTGTCATCTGCGGCGATCTTCATCATCAGCATAGTATCTACAACTATTCTTCCTTTCTCTTAGCCAACTTCACCTCGCACAGCTACACAAACAGAATGATATAGATACATAATACGCCATGGTTCTCCTAACCACAACACCTCCCATCCTCGCCGCCATCGAGGCCCTCCCTCCTACCTCGCGACATGACTTCTCCCTCCCCGATACCTTGAACCTGGAGGACCCAATCTCCCACGACCAATTGATCAGAATAGCTCGATACTTTCGACAAACAGATACCTCCAACTCCACCTCTTCGATTGATGAAACCAAAACCCTGAACTCCCTCCTCCGCGGAACAAAAGTCTACATTCCCCCGCCGCCCAAGAAACCCGAGCCGGTAAACACCTATCCCCAACACCTCCCCAACACTATACCAATAAGCATATTCAAACTAACCAACGACAATAAATATAGAGCCCCGAATACCTCGCCCTCAAAGCGCGCCTCCTCGCCGCAGCCGAAACAGACGCCTACAACCGCATGACTTCATCCTCGACTTTCTCCTCATCCGCTTTCTTCCCTCCATCATCCAGAACCCCAGCACCAACAAAACCCTCAATCTTCACCTCTTCAACACCCACCGTCGAAGCCCTGCACAACAAATCTAGCAATAACAATGAAGAAACAGACCCCCTCACACCCGGCCTCGTCCTGAACATCTTCCTCTCCGTCCTCATCACTGGGTTCAGCGTGTACTGGGCTCTGCGGAGTTTCCGGTCCCCCGAGATGCTAGTCTCCACTGTAGCAAGGATTTGGAGGGGAACGGGCACAGGGCAAGGAGTATCGGAGTCGGTGAAGGTTTTGGTGTCGCTGGGGGCGGCGGTGGTGGTGGGGGTGGCGGAGGTGATGATCTATGCGATTTATTTGAGGAAGGTGGAGGTTGCAAAGGGGAGGGAGAGGAGGGTGAAGGAGAGGAAGGTGGTTGTGGAAAGTGAGAGGGTTGGGGGGAAGGTTAAGCAGGGTGATGAGGATGGGGTGGAGAGGGTTGGGGGTAAAGAGGAGGAGGTTATCTGGGGAAGGGGTGTGAATGGGGGGTTGAGGAGGAGGGTGAGAGAGAAATGGGAGGAGAAGGAGAAGAATGTGGATATGCAGAGGGATGGGAGTAGCGAATAGCGTTTACTACTATTTGACGTGCTACACTCTACAGATATGTATAACTGTTTAATGGACTAATGATGGACATAGTATGCACGTTGGCTGTCAAGATTTGTTCAAATAAAGAAGTCGGTGCTAAGTATACTGCGCAAGCAATATTAATCATCTTCTTCCTCAAGCTCGGCAACTCTCTCAATAGCATCACCCCCCATATTACCCTCAAATTCCCTAAACATCAAGTTAGCCTCGCAAAAATCCGGGTCCTCGAAAGTCTTATTGAGCCACTTCAGTATATCCTCCCACGCCTTGGGCATAATGCACTCAGAAATCAGCGCCTCGCCAGACGAATAGCAGTTGCACCCATGATGCTCAGGAGCAGGGACAGGCAGTCCGAGAGCCTGCTCAGACAGGACATATCCACGGCACCGTGAGGAAACAAAGCTCACAAACGATGAGGGATCCTTTGCTTCTTTACCATCCTTGTCTCCAAAATCAACACCCATGCGATGAAATGGACTGGTGAGACAAATTGCTGATATATATGGACGCCATGCTTCCCCTGTCATTTGTTAGCTAGATACCAGACAACCAGCTACTAATCAACCTTGAAACCTGAAGAAAAACCTACAATTACTCCCCAAATACCGGATAACACCCAGTCCCCCATCATCCAACCCAACAACCCCAATCTTCGCACCAGCCCTAACAAGCCGACCCCGAGCAGCCAAGATCTCCTCGAACACATACTGAATATGTTCCTGCCAGTCCCCATTTCCAGGGATCTTGTTCCGACGAGTCATAACCAGAGGAGGATCTACAGCTGACTCTCGAGGAACGCAAGGCCAGGATGTCAGTGTCATCGCTTTACCAGATCCACAGTGCCAAACCAATTGCCCGGTATTTGCCAGGACAAGCGCCGTGTCTTCCTGGTTCAGAACAGCCCGCGCAAATGCAACCGCCGACCCAACTTCAATGCCATCGCTGCTGAGAGTCCGGTAAGCCCAGATGCCAAGGTCTTGTACGGGCTCCCCGAAGACAACGATGACGCGGGAAGCAGTAGACAGGTTCTTGGAGATGAGGATGGGAACATGCGCATCGGTAGGTCGAGCTGTCAGTGGAAGACGTAGAGTGATGAGACCGAGGTTGCGAAGACGGGAGAGGACAATGTTGCGAATGCATGCTATCATATAGAGTGGTTAGTTATACACGAAGAGTGGCGTTCAGAAGGCGTACTGTTCATGGCCTCTCGCTGCATCTCGTTCCAGCGCTCGTTCCTGTTGATCTTGAATTGAAACTCCTCTTTTGGTGCGGAGATCTTTCTGATCTGGTCATCTTTGGTGATGAAGTACCTGACCTTAGTTAGTTGAGATGAATTGTGCACTGGGTCTCATCTCAGTCCCTCTTACCCCAATTTCTCCAGGTCCGCGGGGAAGACAGGTTCCGCAGGGAGGTCCTTTCGGCTGAAGACGAACATTCTGGCGGGTTTAGTTCGATGATGACGAGAAAACGAGTGTGTAAGTAATAGGGAGCGGATTCAGCAAGAGAGAGATGAGATATGGAGGCAGAGACGACAGATCTAGAGTAAAGCAAAGCAAAGCAATGGCAGGAGCAAACAAAAGAACCAAACAGAAACTGCAACTTCCCAACCAATGCCAGTGAATGTCAAGTGAAGCCAAGTGCAGGCGTTTGTCAATGCATAGCTTAGTACTTCATGTAACATCCGCCTTCACTGCGCAGACCAATCGTTAAGATCCGACGGTGTCACATCCAGCCATGGATGATGCCGAACACAATCCCAAGAAATTAACCATACTATCATCGCAACCACCCATTGCGAATTGATCGAGAACCAGCTCAGCTGGACAGTACCCAAGACGATGAAAAGGGATGTAGTATTCCTCATCATCTAAAGAAACCTATTGTACAAGTCCTCTGACCAACAAGGAAACGGAGGAAATTAAACAAACGCCTTTCAGGAACCCGCCGAACCAAACGAAAGCTACCAAATATATTCTTTTCGCATGAATCCATAGCAATTTACCAACTGGCCTTCTTCACACCGGGGAGTTCACCAGCCAGCGCCTGCTGACGGAATTGGTACTGCACAAACCAACTATTAGTGTCTATCCAACCAAAGACCCCTCCCTAGGGATAAACTTACTCTACCAAGTCTAAACGCCCGGATAACACTGCGAGGAACACCACCCGCCACACAGCGGTTCTTGATCTGCGTCGAGCGAGTGTAGGCGTGCATGGAAGCGAGCTGGAGCTGGGCCTGGGCGCGCACACGCTGGGGGAGGGAAGTGTTGTGGATCACGTAGCGAAGAGCTTGGCTATATATCAGAATAAATCTATTAGTAGCTGTTCGGCTCGACCTTCAGCAGGTAGGTTGAAATTACCGTTCCGGCTCGAATTGCTCGAAAACCTTCCGCTTGGTGTGGTCGCGGACAACACGGGGGTTGATGAACCCGCCGAGGTCGAGGATCTTGGACCGGAACTGCGACATATTGGCTGGTGAGGGGGTTTCCTGGCGCTGTTCTGGCTTGAATGCGATTGGGGATGGATTTGATGGCGGAGGTTTTGGCCAGAGCGGCGAAGTCACGGGAGTCGGGATGCGGATTGCCTGTTTGGGTTAGGGGCATATATCTCTTTCTACCCGGATGGCAGGAGTTTTTTAGGTCGTATATACGAGGCATTACGTATGGGATAGTTGAATATTATAGGCTATAATGTGTTATGTATGATGGGTTTCTTCATGGGGAATATGGTCATTTCTGGTGAGATGGTAAAGAATCATCTGTATCTTGTTACCTTGACCGTGCAACCTACGCGCACTATCAAAAATCTAGGCCTACTTCGAAGCTGTGTATGCATTACCATAGAGGCTGAATGGATGAGAATAGATTTTCTTCTTTTACATTATAGCACTGAAGCCCGGATTGTAACTGCACACCATAAGCACGAGACTTCTTCATGACCAAGTGTATGTCCGTCGTCCTTAAAGCTAAGGTCCAGTATACATGACCATTACTATAACTGCACAAGTCGTACGAATTGAAGCGCGCCACACTACGCCTACGCAAACAATTACATGCTCCCATCCATCAGATATCCATCTGCGGCCTACGTATCTGTCCTCCGGCCATCCCATCAATCCCGCACACCCCCCAGCGATACACCACCACAAGCAAGAGAAAGGTAGGTATACAACATATCAATTCGGCAAATGTCGTATGACGGTATCTTCTATAAGCTTATACACAGT
Source organism: Aspergillus phoenicis ATCC 13157 (assembly GCA_003344505.1). Lineage (NCBI taxonomy): Eukaryota > Fungi > Ascomycota > Eurotiomycetes > Eurotiales > Aspergillaceae > Aspergillus > Aspergillus phoenicis. Next base: position 4,697 of record KZ851885.1, read on the forward strand.
AAATGCCCGCAAACTCGAATGACCGGCGAACCCGCAGCAACCGGGGCTCTCAAACTACCCACAACAGCCACGCATTCATCCGCCATATCCGCGTGCTCGGAAATTCACCCAGAGCTAATTTAATGCTTCTGGTTCTTGAGGTTGGGGTTGCGGGGGTCGTTCTTGAACTCGGCGGCTAAATTGTAACAACCGAGGTTAGCGTGTGCAGTTGAATTGACGACGGAGCGAGTCTCGATGTTGGATTCAAGCGGATGCTTGGTAATGTGCTGATATTGAAAAATGCCGTGATAGGTTCACTTACTCGACATCATGACGTTGGCGAAAGAGTTGACGCCGTAGAGGATGACCAGACCTGTGATCGAAACACCGTTAGAAAGCCGCTTTACCCCTCTCTCAACATGCTTCAATGGAGCTATTCCGCCATATCCGCATAGCTATCCCGCTAGACAAAGCCACTCAACAAGGTAATAGGTGTGTATGCATACCGGCAGCGAAGAAGGGGCCCAGAGGCTTGGCTAAATGAGCAAAGCAGGTCAGTTCATATTCTCATCTCTCGACCCAACATGGGCGCGCCAGGACCACGGCAAACATACCAACGGGGGTGGGGAACTTCTTTCCGAGGAGAGACATGGTGGGCAGATCGTTTGATTGAAAGCGAAGTGCTGGGTATGGAGGAAAGACGGGAGTTGGAGCAGCTGGTGAAGGAGCGACGAGACGAGAGCGGGTACAACGAGGTTTGTCCGGGAGTCCGAAGCCCCGGCCGCTTTAACGCTTCGGGAAGGAATTGCCGCGCCGCTTTTACTGCTGCGTATCGCCGGTTGCCCCTCCGCAGTAAACAATCAACAATCACGATAACGATAAAATAAGGCACTACACTCTTTACTTGCAGCAGCTACCTGATATTTCATCCGAACACAATCAAAATGGCGGATCACCTCCAAGCCTCCGTCTCATCCCTCGGATCCTCCCTCCAACTCCTCGATTCCTCTATCTCCACCCTCGACTCCGGCATTAGCGACTTTCCCCGACTATGCAAGGTCTTGCAAACAACCCGAGTACGTAACCCCTGCCTTCAATATCAAACACTAAATCTAACCCCAATAGCATTTTGAACTTCTCCCCGAACCCACTCTGCGCGAAGCCCAACAATCCCTCCTAGATGAAATCACTCCCAGCATCGCACATCTACTCTCACTAGCATCGAATCATGTGGAGAAGCTCTCGCGACGAGAACAAGGCCTGAGAGCTAAATGCGAGCTGCAAGAGGGAAGAATGTATTCGAATGAGAGCCGTCAGCCTTCGAGGATGCGTAGCGCTTTTGGCGATCGACTGCAGAGCGCGGGCGCTTCGGGGAAGGCTGCGAAGGCGGCGGAGCTGAAAAGACTGATGCAGAAGAAGGAACGGTTGCAGTATGCGGTGGAGCGGTTGGAGCTGCAGAGTACGCAGAGGGAGAGGCAGTTGAGGAAGAGTATGGCGTTTCACTAGAGCTCGGGATGGATGATGTGATGATGCTTGCTGAGTTTTGCGACAACTGGATTGATATGGGCAGCTCAGGCCGCTTGGGACGATTCTGCGAGTGCAGGTTAGCAGAGGAATGAGAGCTATGTGGCGACGGTATTGGTTTCAAAGCCAGAAGAGGTAACACCATAACACCACGTCAGGAAGTGTAGCTGGGGATGCGTGATGTGCGGCCGGATATCGACTAACGGCCGTACTCGAGCTATCACTATGATCTACATGTCGACACTGCATACTGAAACTGCAGCCGCGGTGAATGAAGGACCACCAGCGGAGCCATAGCCATTGTGCCCTTACCAGTATGAGCGGAAGATGCCAGACCTGGAGGACTATGCTGGGAATATTGAGTGTTCAAGTGGAACGCTCGTCATAAAAGTCCCTGGGGCACTTGCAGAGGGATCTATAGAGCTGCCCCGCCTGTTACGTGTAACGTCCATGCACAAGTGAATGAATAATGGAGATTGTGCCATTGAGTGAAGAAGTCTTTTACAACCAACAGCTATGGTCTATACTACATGTCATATATCGTACAGGAATATAATACAATGACCTTCCCCAACCCACAAACGATGCTCCTAGCCAGGAGGCAATCCAAACCCTCTATACGCCACTTTTTGACTCCGATGTAGATACCCGAAAAAGAACGACCAAGCCCAGACCTAGTTATCTTAGGCCGAAGGTCTCACCTGCTTCAAAGCCTGTCTGCGCTTCTTCTTAAGCTGCTGCTTCTCCCAACTGGGTATCTTCTGACCCTTCTTCTTAAGCGGAGTCTGAATGTCAGGCATACTGCTGGTAGGCTCCATTCTCTCCTCCAATGCATCCTCTTCCTCTTCCTCCATTTCCTGCTTCTCAGCAGCCCGCCGAGCAAGTCGTTCCTTCTTACCCTCACCATGCTTCTCACCGAGTCGCAAGGATCTCGCAACACGAGTCTTCGCACCAAGAGCCCACAGGTCTCCCCACTGGGACTTGCGCGCATCCTTGTACGCTTGCCGACTGAACGACCGGGGGACGGTCCAGCGCTCGATCTTGCCGGCCGGCGTGCAAAGGTCGAAGATGACGTGTCCGCGGCGCTTCATGGGTTGGTAGACGATACGGGGCAGGGAGAGGAAGTTGACTCCTCCTGTTTCCTGTTGTTCGGTAGGCGTAGGTTGAGTCTCTGATGCGACAGCTTCGTTGGCGGATGCTTCGGTTTCTTGCTTCGGCATCTCGACTGCGTCTTCATAGCCGTCAAAGGCTGCATCTGCGGCTTCGGTGCCCTGGATGATGCTGTCCTCGATACGCCGGTCGACGCCGCGCTGGACGGCGATGTAACTGAATTTCAGGTCCTCATGGTTGCGATCCTTAGCGCCGATGATGCGCTGTAGGAAGGCTGGGCGGATATAGCGTTGTTGGAAGTGACAGTAATCTCTACGGCCCTTGGTATGACCGGGGATTTGGTACATGGGGCACTTGTTGTGGTTGGTACAGGGAGCGACGATCATGCCGGCTTCTTTCTCGATGAATGTATCTTCTTCGGGCGAATCTGTCAAATTTTCATATCTGGTAGATCCGGGGCTGGAGATGAATCGTTTCAGGAGCATGTCACGCGCTCCGGCAACGGCTTCGAAACCCTTTTGGTGTCCCTTCTCGAGGAGGATCAGGACGCCCCCGTTGGGGTTCAGGAGGTTCCACAGGTTCTGTACATGTTCCTTCCGGAGGAACTCTTCCTCGATTCCGAGCAACGAGTGTGGAGCAATGATAATGTCGTACTGTTTCCGCTTTGGCGGAGCCCGCTCGTCTTGCAAGGTTGGCTTTTCGCGGACGTGAACGTAGTCGGGCAGCCGCGGGAGGAAGCTGGTGTCTTCCAGCATCGCGCTGGCACGGAGACGAAGAGTGTCGGATCCAGTAACAACCGTCGACCGGCCCACGGGATAGGGGTCCTCTGGGCTGTGCTCTGGGGTCATGGCTTCCCACTCCGCACGAAGGATGTCTCTCCACGCCAAGACACCTGCACCGCCGGCGCTGACATCGAGGACATGGGGTCCGCCTTCTTGTGTCATCAGGTTCCGGATCCAGTCCGTACCCAAGCGTTTGCGGACTTCCACCAGAACACTCAGCACAGACGCATACATGCCGGGGTAGAGAGCGGCAAGAAAGACATTGGCTTCCATCTCGCTCATGTACCGCTGGGACGCTTCTAGAGGAATCGGCTGTTGGGGAGCTTGCAAGCGCAAGGGTGGGGTTGTAGTAGAATAAGGAAGGTATTGGCCGCCAAGTGTGCGATGGGCGGTGTCCGCAATATGCTTGTTCGAGAAGTCCGACAGAATGACAGAGATTGGGCCCGTCACGCTATCCTTCGGTATGAATATAGTGCTGGGATCGGTGGAAAACTTTCCCATCGTTGTTAGAGGATGGAATTTGGGAGCCGAGTCTGATGCTGCCTCATCTTCGAACTGCTCGAGCATGATCTCTCCGCCTAGCTGCTCGGCGACTTCTCTCGTCCGTTGCATCGTGATCGTTTCCTCGATTGACGGCGGAGCTTCCATATCATAGACCAACGGAGGCTCATCGTGTGTCTCAGATCCATCCAGCTCGACTTCTTCCCAGCCGCCCTCGCCATCTTCACGGTACAGCCTATCCGGATCTATCTCTTCTCCTTCTTCCACCAGATCCAGCTCAGACTCCTGCGCAAGATAGACAGGATCGCCGTACAACCGTGTGTACAGCTGAGTCTCTCTATCATTCAAGAGCCCCTCCGGAAGATATTCACCAAATTCCTGTCTTGCTTGCCGCACCCGCGCATCCAACGTTTCTTCGTCCCGGTGACCGATCGTCTGACTCAACGCATAATCGAAATCGAGACCTTCGAGGTTGAGCGCTTTCTCATGGTCGTCCAAAAGATCTAGCTCGTACATAAGCTCAGCCATTTCCAGATCCGTTTGATTGATCTTGTCGACCAAGGCGTAGATGGTATCCTTCTTCGCATCGGGATCGGTCTCCGTCGGTGTCGTGGACGACGCATACCGCCGGCCGTGCAGCCATGGCTGAGAGCGAACGTGGGGAGCTTCCTTGAGTAGAGATTCCAAATGTAAGGTCGATGGGGACGCTTTGCGGGCGATTGAGGTTCTGGGGCGTCCAGCTATGAAGCTCGCAGCTCCGCGGCGGAGTGGCTGCGAACCGGTCTGCGGCGACCTGAATACGGCCGAACGTAAAAGGCCATGGGGATGGGACCGGGTCGCCCTGACTGCCGGAGATTGTGACAGCATCGTCAACCCTTCCACGGCTCGAGATGCAAGTATCAGGAGCTTGTACCTGGAAGAAATCGACTTGCCACTGGAGAGCTTTTGCCAGGAAAACTCGCGCCAAGTCGCATGTCCATCAGAAATTCCGCTGTTCCTATTGGCTGATTAAGTAACATATCGTTACATAATCATCTAGACCCAGTTGCGGCCTTAGGAACCATCAGCAATGGACTTGCATCCATCCCAAATTAGAGGTGGAATGATGGGTGCATATTAATAGTTGCTATTTACAAACTATAGTAGAGCTGGGGATACTACTGAGACTCGCTGTCTGTATCTTCGTTACCCATGAGCACCTTCAGAGCTGATATCCACTTCATCACTTCGTGCTCAAGAGCGGTTAGTTTGGCCATCACGGCCATAAGGCTAGGGTCCTGGCTCTCTACGCGGATCTTCTCCCTCACTTTGACTTCATCTCCTTTCCAGGTGAAAACATCGCCTGCCTCATCGTGAGGACGATGGCGGCTTCCAAACAACCGATCCCGCAGGTTGAACCCGGTCAGAGATATATCAGTAGCGAATGCGGTTGGCGTGTGAACGGGGGTATTAGATTCTAGCGTCCTCAAATAAAGGACCAGAGCCGAATCCGCAATGGATAGATGGAACGATAAGTACGCCGGTAGCGGGGGATCAAACATCTACGACTACAGTTCAGCCCATGGCCTAGAATGATGGAGGCAAAAGTAGAGCCACTTACCTCCTCTTGCGCACTTGTCTCCCACCACTTGCCTCTGACTTTGTCATTTTCGCCCTTCAACATCTGCCGTGCTTCACTGATGGTCTCGCGGAGGAGGTGCAGTTGGCTGTAGATGAAGCCGGCGTTGAGCGGGTCACCAGTCCAAGTGCTTACATCGACAATATCCAGACTTTGGTTGACCAAGTTTTTGACCGATACTAGTTGACTTAAAATGAGCTCGGGTGTTGTAGGTGTATTCGCCAGACACAGGCGGGTGGTGGCCGAGCCCCGCGAGGCAAGGGAGCTAAGACGGAGTTGGATGTCCTATAGAAATAGACTCGATCAGCATCAACCTGGAAGCGCTACGTTGTGATAAGCAACGGCCAAAGCGCGCAAAGAATGCGGATCCATAACACTGGGCTGCATAGTAAGCAACAAACGTGGATAGTAACAACATACGCCTTTCACGATCTTTGTCCCAACCCGAGTCACAAAACCTTTTACATTTTCAGAGCGTAGAGATGAGAGGACGAGTGTTGATCCCGGCTCCTTGGGTGCCAATAGGGCTGCGCATTCATGGAGGCCCTCTCGTAACGAGGTAAGGGAGTCTTGCAGCGAACGTAATAGCCATTCTAGCTCCTTCGCCTATAGTAGTTGGTAGAAAAAGTTAGTATTGTCCTGGCCCTATCGATGATGCATGCGCGCCATCGGGCCGGCTCAAATTTGAGGTTCACTGGGGGCACGGGGAAACAAAACAGGGCATACCAACGCGGAGTCGACTTCCTGTTCTAGGCGCTCTGGGGGTACAGGCGGGTAAGCCCAAGTGGCCATTGTGAGTATTGACCCAGCGGGTTAGTTGTGACCCTCGGGAGATCGGACGATTGTACCTTTGGCCCGGCAGTGGTCAATGGATCGGTAGGGAAGCAATGGGGGGTATTGGGGGGGTGGTGGGTGTGGACAGGACACGGTAGGCAGCAGGGTTTGTCTTCAGGGTCTGGTGACGAAGTCGACAGAAGAAAAAATCCGCATTGGCTTTCGTGTGATCCACGTCGATCCGAGAGGAGCAAAGGCGGGTACCCAACTCAATGGATGGATGATGGGTGGTGCAACGTTTGTTCAGAGGACGAAAGTTGCAGCGGAAGAGGGAGTTCGACAACGTCATGGATGAGAAACGATGGGCCTCAGCGCCCAGGCCTTCAGGCAGCCTTATCCTGAAAGGGAATAGCGCAAGGCTAAGGTTTAGACTAGCCGAGGACAGTTAGCGGGGCTTGCTGCAACCATGACGTCGACGCCGTCATGGCTGGCCAGTTTGTGCCTCGTCGATCCAAAGAAAACATTGATTCGCAGTTACGCTCATTGTTGAAAGGTCACCCTCATCATTATATCACTACTATGGCTCCCCTGGTACTTTATTTCCCCCCCTCCCTCTCACGTCCCTCCACCGGCTTCTCCGGAGATCCACTCCCTCGCAGACCCTTTCGATCCCTCTTCGTCTGTTCTTGTTCTTCTTCCCCATCTATACGGCCTTGTATCTCTCCCCCGAATGATAGATAGATACCTGTCGCAACCAATAAACTAGCTTGTGCTGGGGACACTCTCGATTGTCAACCTACTAGCAGACTCAGAAATTACAATCAATTACCATCACAATGGCTCTCAGCAGTGAGTATATTCCCTGCAGGACGGATTCCTGCTGCGTCGCACAACGACTAAACTGACATTAACTGTGCTCTAGGAGTTGCAATGGGCTTCCTAGGCCTGTTCTTCACGGCCGGTGCTCTTCTGTTGATGTTCCTGACTTTGTTGGGCGGAGCGAGAAACTCGCGGCCCTTGAACGAAATCTTCTTCCTGCAGGTCGACACAAGCAATATCCCAGGTGCCCCATCCCTATCTCGCTGGACGTTCTGGGAGATATGTGCAGTGACGGCGAATGGAAAGAATCTATGCGGATCGTCGTACCCAGACTTCCCATTTGATCCTCCGAGCCACCGCAACTTTGACACCACTCAGAACATTCCCTCTGCTTTCATTGGGTAAGCAAGAACTCAATTGCCGGCTTTCCTATACTATGATTGCAATCTAACATGCCACAGCACGAACCACTACTTCCTGACCTCTCGGTTCTCGTTCCCCTTCCTCATCATCGCGCTCTTCTTTGGCGTGGTGTCGCTGTTCACTGGGTTCCTGGCCATGTGCACGCGCATTGGCAGCTATGTATCTTCGCTCATGGCTTGGATCGCCTTGGTTTTCCAGATCATCACGACTTGCCTCATCACGTAAGTTTTAACACAAGAATTAAACACAGAGCTTTACTGACAACCATCAGGGCTGTTTACGTCCAGGGCCGCAACAAGTTCAACGCCAATGGCCAGAGCGCCAGCGTGGGAGTTAAGGCTTTCGCTTTCATGTGGACTGCTGTGGCTTGCTTGATGCTTGCATGCATGTTCTATTGCATGGGTGGTGCTGTCGGACGCAAAGAAAGAGGATACAGTGGCCGTGAGCACCGTCGGCGCGGTTTCTTCTCGTCCGCACGCTCAAACAGCGTAAGAAGCAACAAGGAGACTGCGCCATAAATTCGACATGGTCTTGTTTCTTGGATGTTACCCAAGCGGAAATGAAAGAACTGGGCTATAGTATTTCGTCGATACCTACTACAGTACAACGACCTCTGTGACAACTGTCTAGGTATCGGCTGCAAGCCTATTTCGTCCCCTCAACACAGGAGGGAGCGTCTACCGGAGTATGGATCTGACTGTTTTGATGACTTTACGCTTTGCGGGCTGAGGAGCCACACGCCGTCCTGAGTGAACGCGTGGGCTTATCCACGCATGCTTACATTAATGTCTCTTTGATGAATCTCTGTCTGTTTACTCGGCCAATCTTATGTATTATACTGTCTTTGCTACTTTATATCTATCTGCCCCTAATTGTAATACAATTTATTTGAAAAGAAGTGATCCGATGAGAAAAGCTTACCGATACGACATTATTCGTAATGTATACTGTATCAGTATCATAACTTATACTTCATGCTAGTCACTACTAATTTGAAGTCAGACAGCACGATATTCGCACTAAGTCCCAGTCAAGTGCCACCTCCTTTTAGATCTAATTAGGGTACTATACCAAACCTGCTACGGCTCTTGAGCAGACACCGCATACTGCCACTCTCTTCCTCATTGCAACTTTCTCCTCGTTTTGAGATATAAGCGGCACATCACTTGCAGGTGTCAACTACATATGGTTAATAAAAAAAGCAGAAACTGGCAATTGACTATACGCATATAATGTATGAGAACAATAGAGAATACTAGTTACTTACGCCCATTGTCTGAGACGTTTGTCTTCTGTTGCTAATAATTTTCTTTTCATATTTCTATCTGCGAGTACTGGGCTTGTGTTACTCGGAGTGTCTGTACTTGTGCTACAATTGCTTAAGCATCATAAGGATATGATGAATAATGTCCTACAGATGCAAAGGGTGAAAGTCCACGGCACAACTACGGCACAGCTTTGGTTCCATACAATGCTACTTTCTAGAAACGGTAGGAAAGTGGTCTAGAAACCCATCGGCTTTCTATTGTGCTTCAAAACAGCTCTATATACTTTTAGAAGCCTTCATCGATACATCATCATCAATAAGTCATAGCAAGACAGAATGCAGAACAGATTCCCTGAGCCCTGCCCCATGCACACAATGAATGCAAGGCTAGTTGCAAAGCAGCCACAGCAGTCACAGATACCGTTCAACATTTCAGGTTATAAAATTCTAGATCGATTCATAGAAGGAAAAGCATCGTTATAGTCTTGAGATGTTCAAAGATATATGAGCAAGAAAATTATACGTTAATAGGAGATCTAGGCCTTGGGAGCCTCAACGGCACCGCGGACGGCGCTTTGGCCGCCAACCTCCTTGGCCGTGATCTGCAGGCCAAGGTCAGCGTTGACGTGAACCATCAGCTCGACCTTGCTGCCAGCCTTGACGCCCTTGACGGCCAGCTCGGCAATGGGCTTCTCGGTCTTCCAGATGATCTCACGGATCTCCTCCTCTTCCTCCTCATCGGAGTCGAAGTCAGAGTCATCCTCATCCTCTTCGGTCTTGGGCTTCTCCTCCTTGGGCTTGGGCTCGGGCTTGGTGACCTTGATCTCACGAACACCCTCGCAGACACGGACGAAAACATCACCGCCCTCCTTGGGGACAGAGAACTGCGCAATACGACGAGCGGGGAGGGCAGTCTCGGTGTTGAGGAGAGGCTTGAAGTCAACGGTCTCGCCGGAGGTAAACTCGACACCAATGGCATTCTGGAGGTGAGGGGTAGCGGTAACCATGGGGTGGATGGACTGCTCGATGTCCTCCTTGTCGAACTCCTGGATCAGGGAGGCCTGGATAGCGGCACCTCTGGGGGCCAGCTCGGAGGGGTTGATAGCACCAATGAAGGTGGAGGGGGCAAGGATGGTGGTCTTCTCGGGGAAGATGTTGCGGGCCAGCTGGGCGATCTTGGGGGTGTGGGAAGTACCACCAGCGAAGATAACCTGCAAGAGTTTAGAATAATGCTGCAAACAGAACGGGATGAAATGGAACGGACCTCATCAATGTCCAGGACATCGAGACCAGCCTTCTTGACAACCTGGTCGATCAGGCCGGTGAACTGAGCGAAGACCTTGCCGGAGAGCAGCTCGTAGCGGGTACGGTTGACGGTAGAGCCGTAGTCAATGCCATCAGCGAGAGACTCGATGCTCAGAGTAGCGTTGGTACCGAGACTGAGAGCCTTTCTGGTGGCCTCACCCTCCAGCTTCAGCTTGGCCAGACCACGGGCGTTCTCGCGGGGGTCGGTCTTGTGCTTCTTCATGAACTCCTTGGCGAAGTGGTCGATGATGATCTTGTCCAACTGAGCACCGCCCAGCTCGTAGTCGTGAGCAGTGGCAAGAATGGTGTACATGCCACCACGGCAAGCAACGACGGCGGCATCGGAGCGAGTGCCACCAAGGTCAGCCACAACGACCAACTTGTCGGTCACGACAGCCTCCGGACGAGCATCGTAGGCAAGAACAGCAGCAACGGGCTCGTGGATGAGCTGCAGGACCTCGAGGCCAGCAGCGTTGGCAGCGGCAATCAAAGCCTCACGCTGAGCATCCTTGAAGTCGGTGGGGACAGTGATAACAGCGGCGTTGACCTCCTTTCCAAGGAAATCAGCGGCAGACTGCTTCAGACGGCGGAGATGGCGGGTTGTGATCTCGGAGACGGTGACAGTGTTGGGGGTCTCGCTGGTGGTATCGCAGATGGAGAAAGCAACGGTCGAGTCGCTCTGTTGAGGGTGGGCCGAGTTGTGGCAGGGAGTGGGGTCTATCGACTTGAAGCTGTGGAAGTCCGTCAGCATGTGCGCCTGGTTGTCATCAGAACAAGTTGACATACTCCTTGCCAAGGAAATCTCTGAAGTAGGCAACGGTGTTCTTGGAGTTGCGGATAAGCTGGGCCTTAGCCTGAGTACCGTGGTATTCCTCGCCATCAATGTAGGAGAGGACGGTAGGGATTTGACGGTCTGGTGATGGGTAAGTCAAGCGTTCAAAAAAAGACTTTTTAGAGAGCGCATAATATATACTAACCTCCCTCCTCGTTGGCGATAACCTCAGCCTTGCCTTCCTGTAGCCCAAAGTCAAGTCAGCGATCTGTCGCAACTTTGCACAGCGGTGGTGTAAAAGTCCCAATGGGGCGGGCAACCGCATGGGAAGGGTACAAAATTCACATACGGCGTTGATACGGGCAATGGAGCTGGAGGAGTTGCCAAAGGAGATACCGATGGCGAATCTCTCAGCGGTGCCGTTAGTCTCGGAGCTCATCTTGACGGTAGGATGTGAAAAAAGATGAAGAGGATTGGGGGGAGGAGGGAAGAAGAAGAGGAGGGATCAAGTCAAAGTATGTCGGGCTGCTGCTTCTCGAACCGCCGCGCTTCGTTTTGCCCCGAAGGAAAAAAATTTTGGCTGGTTTGCAATTGGCGGGCAGCTGTGGCTGATGGCTTATCGATAGGAACTGTGGCGGTGCAACGATGCATTTCGGCAGTCATGCAGCAATACCGTCAAATATCTGATGGGGCCCAGTTAATGCCCACATATATGACTCCGTATGGAGAATTGAGGAGATGATTGCTTAGGCACTACCATCTTACGACAAGTATATCGTGCATGGCTTACTGTGAGAACATCGTGAAGCCCGCCTCATCTTCGATCTAGATTTGAACAGTATCACGTGGCGATAAGATCCATCCGATAAGCCTTTGGATTTGCGCTTCTTTTTGCCCGTCGCGGTCACCACTCCAGCATTCGTGAATCTCCACGCTTTTCTTCCCCCCAAAACCACTGCAGGCCCCAGTGGTAAACACACATCCAACATGTCATCTCCTCTGGTTCTCCTCCCCGGGGACGAGATCCCCTCAGAATACCTCCCATCCACCAATTCCGCACCATTGAGACTTGGCCCCGGTCTCCGTCTACTTTCGCAACCGCCTTCTTCCCCTCAAGCATCATCCTCCCCCAGCCATGTCCTCACAGCCACACAAGCCGGCATTCTCTCTACAGACACCAAGCGGAATGCTGTATCTATCCTCTCCACTCCGAATCGCCGCTACATCCCTACCGTCAATGACCTGGTCATCGCACAGGTCCACCACTCCAGTGTGGATTACTTTCACTGCATGATCACTCCGCAAGCGCCCCATGCAGTACTAGGACAACTGTCTTTCGAAGGCGCGACGAAGAAGACCCGTCCTATGCTGAAACAAGGAGATTTGGTTTACGCGCGTGTGCTTTCGGTCGGCCTGGGTGCGGGCGCGGAGGTTGAGCTGGCCTGTGTGAACCCTGCGACGGGCAAGGCTGAACCTGGAGGACTCGGTCAATTGAACGGGGGAATGGTGTTTGATATCTCTACTGGAATGGCTGCGAGGTTGATGAGGGCAAGCTCATCTTCTTCTGAATCACAGGAGGGTGTGGCCGGGTTGGTGGTGTTGGACGAACTGGGCAAGAAGCTGGAGAAATCGGGCGGCTTCGAGATCGCCGTGGGAAGGAACGGTAAAGTCTGGGTCGACTGTTCTAGTGGAGGTGAAACTTCGGTCAAGGCGACGGTAGCTGTTGGACGGTGTCTGACTACGATTGATGAGCATGATTTGAACCCGGCGGATCAGAAGAAGTTGGTGTCGAGGATATTGCGCGAGATGAAGATTGAGGTATAGATGTGCTTTGTCTCTTAATGATTGATCGTGTGATAATACCATGCATTGTTTGATGATTCTTTGCGAGCGATGAGTGTAGCAGAAATGCAGGTACTTGATGTACATACATGGGTGTGTTATCCTGGGCCTAGAATTGAGTAGTAGAAAATTATGGCCAGCAGAGCAAGCTCGTCGGATGAGAGCTAATTCCTCAGGGGCAGAGTCTTTCCGACAATAAGTGTCTCTCAAAAGCATTAGATACGTCTGGCCCAGAAAGTGCTCGCAACATCAGTCCTACATCAAAGTATCCCTTTAGATATCGTAGGCTTATGATTGATGGCGCTTCATTCCATAGATGGTGCGAATGTCAATGTTATTTAAGGGAATCGAATCCAGTTGTTGAGCGCGTACAACACGTACCCAAGATGCATAAAAGGCTTGACTGCCATAGACAAAAGAACCCGAATAGTTATTCAGTCAGTAACAGAATCCCATGCCACCTCCAGTCACAGTCGACAACTTTCGACGCTGCACAGGTTTTGTCGACCAACCACATAGTGCCAATTAACTCTCTTCGCGAGTACAATCTCATGTTTCCTGATTGGAACCGTTGATCACCGGTAGTGACTGATACTCGTTTCGGGAGAGCATATCAGTGCCAAAACGAATTTCCATGATCAACTGGTATGTCAATGCGCTGGACTCTGGTCTCTACGCGAGCAATGAGGCAATTGCGCAGGACACTGTCAACGCATATGATCAATTTATTGCCTTTCTTATGTTCCTTCATTGAAAGAAGGAACCCGAAGTGATCGATAGTCGATAATAGAGAGAATATCCTGATCAGGGAGCTACACATTCCGCTGTGATAACAGCCCTCGCCAACATCTTATTTGCAGGCTATTCATGACACATGTAAGATCTCCCACATAATGTGCTGCAAGCCTTCGCTTGCTTCCCTACTAATCCTCAGAATCCGCCTACTTCGTTTCTCTAATATATAATACACCAAGAATTGTCGTATTAGTAGTTGTTGTCGGGGTGTGTCTGGGTGCAGTTTTTCTTTTGTTTTATACTAGGATAGTATTGCACCTGGACAACTCCTTTCTCGAAATATATACTAGTAGTACCTATTAGTATCATCATTAGTTCTATTCCATCAGACGGATGATGAATTTTTCTGCCATATCATATACTAGGAGGCTGAACCAACTAAATACTAGTTCTTGATGGGTCAATTGCTACATCGACATGAAAGTTGAGCTGAAAGAAAATGGCATATTCCCCTTGAGCAAGTCCGGAATGATACGATCGACACTAAGATCCTGTCGGGCCCCACAAATGGGCTTCCCCCCACCGCGTCTGAAAGGCTGGTCCCCACCCCGAAGGTTCAAAGTAAATACTACGTAGCATGCATCCGTTACTGAGTTCGTAGAAAGAAACATAACCTTGACAGCAGGAGACCTTTAGAAAAAATTTGTCAATGAATAGTTTTTTTAGCGTCAATGGTCGTTTCCAACTTGACCATGGAAGACCTATCCATCTACGAGCAAAATAATCTCCTCTACTCACAGGAAAAACTATCAAGTTATGGACCAGGTGGATACCATCCAGTCTCCCTGGGGGATATCTTCAAGGATGGTCGTTATGAGATACATCATAAATTAGGCTGGGGAGGGTTTTCCACCGTGTGGCTTGCGAACGACAGAGAGTGAGCTGAGTCCTGCATTGGACTTTTTCTTTCCCTACTACTAACACACAACAGGAACAATCAATGGGTTTCTCTGAAGATTATGAGAGCAGATACTTCCCAAGGATCTCGAGAACTTTATCATCTAAATCTATTAGCAGATCGCTCCCAGGGAAAGCCGTCTGCAAAATACATTGTTTCGGTCCTCGACTCATTCACCCATGAGGGTCCTAATGGGACCCATTTATGTATTGTATTCGAGTTGCTCGGTCCTTCTGTCGATAAAGTCGTTGATGACTATTACTCCTTTGGAGATGACCTTGAGACGGACATTATCCTTCGGATGTCGGAACAGCTTCTAGAAGCCGTTAGCTTGATTCATGAAGCTGGCATGGGGCATGGGGGTAAGTAAACCTTATGCCTTGTATAACTTCCTATATCTCTGCGAAGAGTCTATGTCTCCACCTATGGAACTCACCAAAATATAGATATAAGCGGCGGTAACATTGCCTTCGGCTGTAATAATCTCTCGCACGCCACAAAAGACGAACTCTTTGCAGTTCTCGGATCTCCAGAAGTTGAGGAATTAGCTCGACTCGACGGCAAGCCACTAGACGACAGCTTACCGAAGCAACTAGTTAAATCAGCAGATTGGGAAGCTTGGGTAGATGAAGATGAAGAAGATATTCGGATTCTCGACTTCGGGGAGGCATTCATTCAGGGAAATGAGCCTAAAGTACTTGCTCAGCCAGGGCAATTGCGGGTCCCTGAGCTAATTTTCACCAATTGCTTTGACTACCGTGTTGATTTGTGGCGTGCGGGATGTATGGTAAGTACGCTGCTCATGTTCTTGTGCAGAGAATATAATTCTGAAATCACGATGAGATCCATGCATTCATATTCGGGTCATATCCGTTCCAGTACCTAGGCGAAGATGAAGTCCTGGTATTACAGATGATCAGTTTTGTGGGGAAGTTGCCAAAGGACTGGCAGCCGACATGGGAGCGCATGAAATCGAGCTTCAAGCGTGACTTGGATTTGTTAGAAGGTGAGTAGATAAGCCGTTGTGCGTATATAATACAGGTATGTTTGCTGATTAGACTGAAAGACGACCAGGTGTCTGAACTAGATAGGAGGCTCAATAGAAGGAAGCCAGACCTGGTACTTACTCGTCTTGCTTTGGTTATTCGAAAATTGATGAGATATGTGCCGTCGAGTCGAATAGAGGCCTCAGAGGCACTTGATATGTTGAGGTCAAATATAGATGCAGAATAGAATCGTTGAGTAAACGTAGTCATCCTACACCAAGCAAGTCTACACAAGGACATACTGGAAAGCGTTGCACCTTGTCGTTGCATCTCTGGTATGATAATACCCAATTGTAGTGATGATTTGCAGTGAAGCAGACGATCTACGACGGTAAGGATAAACATCAATGTTATTTATACTTCTGCGGATCAAGTCCATAGACAAGTCCTATAACTCGGACTTTATTCTTTCGTATACAATTCGCTTTCCTTTCCAATTGAAGGCCTTGAAAAGGAATATCATGACTTCGAACTGAACTCCTCGAATTTGGCTAGGCCCTTCACTGGGGTTGCAGCCGGCGAAAGCGGCAGACTTGCCTTCCATGTTCTGACATTGTCAATCTTGATGGGAATAATTGCGGGTGACACTGAAGGCTCATATGTATTGGCTGCTACAGCGTCTTGAGTTTCAGGCAACGCTAAGGCGTCAGGGTCCCCTACAGCGACGGCACTGTCTCCTGATGCAGCGTCTGCTGTAGCTGATGCTTGTGCAATAAGATGTATAGCCAGTTTCGCGCGGGATGGTGAAGAAGGATGGATGTGCTGGTTAAAAAACTCCAGTATGTCTTCCTTCGTAAGTGGTTCAATGTGTTCGACGTCGTGATAAACTGGCAATTTGATTGTTCAAATTAGCCATTGCACAAGGCATAAATCAGAACCATTTGGAAAGTAGCAACGCACCTTGCTCAAAGTCAAACGCCTCACTGGTAATATGAGTCCAAAATCGCGACGTCTCTTGGTCCAAATTCTTCAATTTCTCCAAGCGTTTATTGATCAATCCGACCTTATGCTCCTCGAACGTTTCGTCGGTCATCGCGCGCAGATGATGCTCAAAGTTTACCAAAAATGCATCACAGCGCTTTTCAAGGTGCTTACAGTCCCTCTCGCTTTGCACGAGGATACGCCATGTACCGGTCGTCACATAGACTCCTATAGCAGAGTTGACGATATATCCGAGCTGCTCTTTAGTGCGCAGCGTGCTAAAACAAGGCACTTCGGCAATTTGGGAGAAAAGTAGCAGCTTGGCTCGTTGCGAGCGATCCGAGACAGAGCCGACCGAAATTATATACTCGAGACAATTATTGACGTTATCCGGATTTCTCAGTCCACGCTCATATAGGTAATTTGCTCCACTTGGTAACGCAATCGTGCGGCGTGACAACCACTGGCTCTCTGGTAATCGACGTGGGCTGAGTGTTGACTCCACTAAACCTGTAAGGTTCAGCGCGTCTTCTTTATTTAGATTCCCATGAACGAGAATCTCAATATGCATCTGTCGCAACAGGTGAGGATAGTATAAATTTATGTCCTCGGCTGTCACTGCTGGAAGCTCCTGGACCAATAGAAAAGGAGCCCAGGATCTTTCGTTGATCAACATGCGTGAGAAGGCATTGATTTGTCGGTACGGCTCCATGTAGTCGAAATTCTTATATGCTTTCCACACCCTGTCCTTGGCCACATCGAATTGCTCTTGCTTGATTTTCAAGTCTCTTACTGCTAGTAATACTTTCTCCAGAAGCACTGACATTTTTTCGTCAAAGCCCTTTAGCTCTATATTGAGTCCCTGTGCGCTTTCAGATATGTTGTAGCTCAAACCGGCCTTATCCGCGTTGTAAGCGTATTCAATGAGGCTGTCTTCGACCAGCTGAACGTATAATCGTGTCATGACAGCATACATCGGTGTGAGTGAGACTATAGGGGACCGAAGAAGAATCTTTATATTGGCTTTGGGCACCCAGAACCGATCGTCCTTTTTGAACCACACACGGACATGGTCGTCATGGCGGACTAGCGTAGGGTGCCGAGATGGTTCTGTGACATCCTTCCGGTCAACATCTAACCGTCGAGGAATAAACTCGTTCACAGCTGGTAGGTGAAGTATAGAGGGTCTCTCTGTTATCGGAGCCTGCGCGGCTTTCCAAAGCTCCTGCATGAAATCTTTGGGGATCTTTTCGAGCTTGTATTCGGTTCCGTACCATTTTTCTTTTGCGTCCCAGTTCCCCGGAAACTGCTGATCAACAAGAAAGAATCGAAAATTATCAGGGCGTAGATGAGACAGACCGGACTGGATGCTTTCCGGATCAAACTTGCGGATTAGGAAAGGGCTGAGTAAATGCTCGCGTGGTATACGAGCATTCTGCATGAGCTGAGCTAGATCGCTCACAGTTCGGGATGGAGGGCTTTTCTGCCTGAACTTGAAGTCCACCTCAGCCAAGCGGCTCATTTCATCCGAGATGCAGGCAGACGGTGGGTTCTCTTTTAGCATAGCGATATATTGGAAGACAACTTTCAAGGCATCCCGGTATTGCCGAACGCCTTTTTCAGTAAGCATCACGTCAATACAGAAAAGAGCTGTGCCGGGACACAAAGCAGAAGCCCCAGCCGATAAAGAAACTGCGAGACCCAGCTCCTTCAGATAAGCAAGAGCACTGCCAGGACCCCCATGGCCAACCAGATGCGCCAGATACTGACTGGGATGGGAGTCAACAAGTTCTTCTTCATCGGGATACGTGAAGTCAACGTTTAACTGTCTTTGCTCCGTCACTGGTTTGACAAATATTTGAGTCATGAGCTCGGACTCATTTAAGACTGGTATGTTGTCCCACCTCAGACGGTGCAGGTTTTTGTTCGGTACATCAGAAAAGAGCTCCTGAACCCAACTCTCTAATTCCTGCAGTGCCTCTCTACCCAGAACGACGAGCTTCATACGATTCGCCGAATAATGAGCTTCGTGAAACTCAATGAAGCGCTTCCGGATATCGATGCCTCGCGACACCGGTTCCTCATGTAAACATTGATAGTTGCCAGTAGCAAACTTGCGGATGGGATGCTTTTCACTCGAAGTGCTGCGGCCCAGTTGTTCCAGGCGCCATGTGTCGCTTTGGAGATTCTTTTTGTTCTCTGAATCCACAGCGCGGAGTTCGCGATCTAGGGTATCGGGGAGAAAGAGTGGCTGGATGAAGAATTGCGAAAAACGATCGAGAGCACCATAGAGGGGAGTCTTATCTTTGGTGATGGTAACATTGGATTGCTCTACAGTTGCGACTGAACCCGGGCTATTGGACGTTGAACTCGCTGATAGTTCGAAAAAGTAGTTGGTTGATGTTGAGGCCGTGTAGGCGTTGGAGTAGCCACCATGCTTGGCTAAATAAGTGCTATATTCAGACTCTGCCGGATACTAAGCAAAAGTATGTCAGTGTTTGTTTCGTCGTCAATAAGCTATTGTGTTTCAAATAGATCTGTAGATCGGTCCTCACCTTCTTCGTACCCATGAAACACAAATGTTCTACCGCGTGCGCGGTCCCCGGCAGGTCATCCGGATCGCTGAAGCTACCAACGTTGACATCCATAGCAGCGGCGGCTTTATCAGTGTCTGGATCATGGATCAAAAGGGCTTCTAGTTGATTGGACAACTGAATCACTCGGTATGAGCGATTGTCCAACAGCGGCTTTTCCATTCTATCCGATATGAGCTTAATAGAGCCGAAAGGGGGAGCTTCCCCCATGGTCCCCCTCTTTGGACCGTAGATCCTCCCGAATACCTCTCTTGTAGTCAAATGCAATAGCATGTCTGAGGCGTTGTGACTAGAAACTGAGGTTGCTGCAGTCTAAACTATGCCAACAAAGATGGAAATTCGATGACGACTTTGAGGGTCGTTGAAATTCGTCAATTGAGCGGTTCCGTCAACGCTTGAATCGGAATCCTATAGAGAGACGTTAAATCAACAAAGTGAGTAGAGAGACTAATTGAACGTTGCGTGCAGGGGCGACACTCTTGAAGAAAAGGAAGTATACAGATCAGCAGTCTCGCGCACAAGGCAAAGCCACTAATGCCACGCCATGCCATGAAACCCATGCAGACTTGACTTTACGCAACCTGGTATTTTACCCCGCTTGTCGACTTGCATGATTCCTTCCAATTCAACTCGGCACAGCCCGACAATAGCTGAGGAATAGCGCGGATGGAACGGCACAGCGAGAATGCCGACTGGGATGACCTGGTGCAGAAATTCTAGCTTTAGGTGAGACTAAGAAGATCCAGAATGCGTCCTGTAAGTCCCTTGGTCATGTTGGACCAAGTCTTGGCTCCATATCGGATCGCCAAACATGCATTTGATTCGAATTTAATGATGGGGGCATAAGTACCGCGGCTGGGACGCTTCCAGTCGCGGTGGCTATTAAGCTGCCTGCCGAACAAATCCACTGCCGGGATCTCTCAAGTCAGCCTTCTCAAGACATGCTTGCCGTGGTCGTCGGCTTCACTTTTCTCGTATCATGGATCGTTGCTTCAATCCATCGCAACCGCAATTCCAGCTTGAAAGACATCCCCAATGCTCATTTATCCGCTCCCTATTCACGCCTGTGGTTGCTGTCGCTCCGATGGCGGAATCTGGAGAATCGGACTCGAATTCAACTCCATCGTCGACTTGGTCCAGTCATCCGGATTGGACCCCGTGACGTGAGTGTGAATTGCATCGATGACGGGGTTCGCACAATCTACAGCAGCAAGTTCGACAAAGATGAGTCCTTCTATCATGAATTGTTCGACCAGTAAGTTCCTGATGCACTCGCAATTTTTGGATCTAATGACACAAGTCGATGTCTAATTGAGTCCAGGGTTGGCTATATGGTCACCATGACAGGTAACGACGAGCACAAAGAGCGTAAACGTATGCTTTCCCGTCCTTACTCCAATTCGTATATTCTCAACTCCCAGACCCTCGGCAGTGTTCTCTCCCGCGTATCGAGCCACCTAAGGGAGAAAATGGAAGAGTGGGCAAGCACTGGTGCCTCTGTGGATGTCTACCAGCAGGCAAAATGCTGCACCCTTGACGTTGCCTCGGGCTGGCTCTTTGGCAGCGAGAACGCGACTGATACTCTGCGAGACCCGGGCTTTGAGAACGACCTCACAACGTTGGCGTCCGCTGCGTCGAAAATAGTCTCCGTGCGGACAACGCTCTACTGGCCGTTTACCTATTTTGCAAGCTTGGTTGGCAACAGGTTGCCCAATCCCGACGCCACTGGTCGTTGGCAAGCGTGGCTCACACGAGCGATCACAGATGCCTACAGGAGGCATCCCACCAAGCCTTCTTCCACCGCGAGCCTGTATGACAGTTTCTACGATGCTTTCAAAGCCGCCAATCCCAAGATGCCTCGCAATGAAATGGCTTCTTTCATTGCTGTTGAGTGCGATGACCATCTTTCGGCTAGCCACCTTGGCCTGGGAACTTTACTAGCATATACGATGTATGAGTTATCACGACATCCAGACTACCAGCGGGCGCTCCGGAAAGAGCTCCTCAGTCTGGCCGAACCTAGCGATCAGAGCTTGGCCCATCGCCTAGCAGCTTTACCAGTGCTTGACGCCATCGTTACCGAGACCATGCGAACCAGGGCACCGTGTCCAGGCCCGTTTCCTCGTGTCGTGCCAGACTCTGGCTGCCGGCTCGCGGGCAAGTTTGACGTCCCTGGCGGCACCATCGTTAGCTCCTCCGCCTGGGCCCTCCACTTTAATCCAGTTCCCTTTCCGTCTCCTGAGGAATGGCGACCGGGGAGGTGGCTCGAAGCAGATGAAAGCACGGTCGCAGAGATGCGGAAGTGGGTATGGACATTTGGAAGCGGCGCGCGGGTGTGCATTGGCACTCACTTCTCCATGCGTGGTAGGTCCATCCCTTTACCGATCGAAGAACGTGCTGACTGTGTAATCACAACCAGTCATTGGAGAGCTGCTTGCAACAGTCTATACGGATTACGAGACTTACCTGGATGATGAATTCAGAGGAAATGTGGAACAGGTGGATGCCTTTTCTGCGGGTCCTATTGCAGGTTGTCTGAAGCTGAAATTTCGACGGTACACATAGCCGAGTAACTATATTGAAATACTTACAAACTAGCTACAAATCTTTAGATATTTAGTAGTTGCTTGTACAGAGTAGCTGTTTGTTTAAGTGTAATTTGCACCTGCGTGAGGCTTCTGACTTACGGATCGCAACCTTCGAAAGGAGGGAGTAGTTTGCGAACATAAATCATTCACAATTTAGTCCCTCAATCCTCCAGAAGTTTCCACCCAATATTTCCTTAGAAAATCGTCAGACGCACCTCTCTTTGATAATCAATGCAAGCCTTTTGATAAACCAGCCATCTGAGCTGGCGTTCCGGCGAGTATGTACTATCACGTAGGATTCCATACATAGCTCCACATCACAATATGAAGCTTCCTACCACATTTCAAAGATAAGAGATCTAGAACATCGCACCCCTCAAGTCCGCGACAACAAACAAAGAACATTACATCATGGCTTCGATAGGGGATCCGGGAGGGTTCAACTCCAGCAATGAACACACTGGCGTGCGCGTAAGAAACTCCTCCCTGCAGCGTCTTTCTTACCAAACCCAGGCGCTAAACCCAAAGAAGCCCAACATACATCATATGCTGCAGGCTAAATGTAACATACCATGTAGATACATCCTGTATTGAAGGGAAGGATACTATCAGGTTATGATCCTAGCTGAGAATCCTTCCGTCGGTGGGCCGTCGGGGTCCTAATCTCAATCCCCCTTTCTCCGGACCTATCTATCCTTATCCGCCTTGCAAGAAGTGGAGATGTTGCAGTAGAGTGTAAGGAAAGTTCAATTGATCAACGAAGGTCAATCTCTCTTGGCATTACCGGAAGGATCTGACGAGAGGATGCGTCAGTCTCTTTCAGTCACGGAATGATTGTAATGAATATTAGTCTGTTCTGGGAATAGAGTGGAGATAGCGGATGGGGTTTACCCGGTCTATGTCCACTATGTATATGCGTCTAGACTCGTATGCTTGTTCATCTTTGTGTGTCTAGCTGCATATGTACAGTTTGTAATGATCAACGCTATATCGGAATTAAAGCCGCTGTGATATGTCGACGATTTGTAAGGGCGGGCGATGTTGTCGTCTGACTATGGTGCCATTTGGAATTATTCTTGGTTATGGGAGGCATGAATACTCCCTTCATAGCTACCTTATTTCTTGATGTGTGCTCATTGTGCTCATTGCACACTATGCTACCAAGTATAGAGCAAAGCACCTGGAGCTTTCAAGTTAAATAATTCTTCATGACTTCAAGAGCGGATGGGTTTACACCTACATAGAGAAGTCTGTTGAAACTCTACTCGCAGCAAGCAAGCACAGAGCATTAAAGATAGCAGTAGCCATATTACAGCATATTTACGTTCAAACATGTCGTTTTCAATAGCCACTTCCGAGAAAAGAAGTGACATTTTATCCCTTGTATCTATCTTTGGACCGGCTAATCATTACGCAGCAAAAGGTGATTCAACCTGTGCGCACAGATATTGTATTGTGTCCTCTCTACAAGGACAAGGAAGGCTAGCTAGTATTTGTATATAACAAAGGAATGACAAATGGGTCCGGCCAATCCCTTCCTTTCTAGCATCCTTCCAACATTCCCAAATAAGCCAACATAGCTTAGTGCTTCTCCTCGACATTGGCAATGTTGGATCTGGCGGAGTTGAACTGAGCCCGGAGCAAGTTGAGCTTCAAGGGCTCTTCTTCTTCGGCCTTGTCGGCGGTTTCAGCAGCGGCGGGCACTTCGGGCTTGAACAGGTTCTGGACTTCCTGCATCGCCTTCCAGGGCTGGGCTCTCTCCTGGGGCGCGGTAGAGGTGGACTGAGGCTGTAAACCAATTAGTTTTGGCAAGTCCTGTATGTTTGAAGATGCCCAGGAATATTCTTACCATCTTGAAGAGTGCTTGTTTGGAAAAGTGTGGTTTGATAATGTCTGAAGTTGTGCTTGTCTGAGACTGGAGATTGATGATATCCGTCACTGATGGGCGATGGTCAAAGGGGTTTATATAGCACTCCAGACGGGTCTATCTCAACCATATGCGTGGATTACTCTGACATCCTCAGCCATACGTATTCGCTGCTTGTGCATGAAGCCTGTGAAAGCACGCGAGTATGCATGAATCCGGATCAAGGCACAGTGGTACATTGTACTCCGTAACTCATGCTGATAAGCCATACAGTAGCCGTTGAAGCTATCTACGGGGTTTGATCATCGAGGGATATCCCCCTCTTGCGTCTCAACCCCATCCGAGCGCCTGCTTGGAGCCGTGCCCCGAATCTCCATTCATCCAGCATGATTCGCTCTCTCGTCTATGCATGGTTCATCAAGCGTGTTTCATTTGCTCGTATCTCCAGCCGTATCTGGGGATCTCTTCGCTTTCTACACATGGTGATAGGCTTTGCGTAAATGCCTCACCTTATTGCGGACTCCATAGCTGAAGCCAGAAGGATCAAACTATCAAAATCCCTCGGAGCTGTGCAGTGCACTACTCTCCTTGATACCATGTGCATATGAGATGGCATCACGAGGTTGCAATTGAAATGAGGGAATTGTCGGATACCCATGCATATTCGTCCCAGGCAGGTTAGTGTTGTTTGTACACAGGAGTCCTCTTGAATCTCGGATAAACTAAATAGGTTGATGTTTGATAGATACCAACTACGGACAAGCACTTGGCATCCGCAAGACAAGCACCCTAAGACATATGCCAAGCATCCTCGGCTGGAACAAGCAACTCCGCACGCCAAGGTTGTGGCGCAACGGATCTGCATTGACCCTGACGACTTGTGTTACCTGGTAGGTAGATATGGAGGGTATGGAGATACTATTGTTGCACACGTAGGTGAGAATCAATCGGCGTAAGCGAACACGTCTCGGTTGACAGTGCTTCCGAACAGAAGGAACCATCATCTGGTGTACAACTGCAGTCTGCCCCGAAGGGGACGGCGTCGCTAACCGATTCCAGATAGCAAGATAAGAGTATCATCTATCTACAACGCAAATGATGCGCTGGCCATCACTACGCTGATTGAAGTCTAGTGCAGACTATGATAGCCGGAGGGTAAATGCCAACTACATGGAAATCGGAACAAAGTAGACCAAGCTGCATTGGCTATCGGTCTTGCGCAATGCAATTACCCCCCATCCATGCTGGTCAAACGTTTCGAAGGATGAAGGATGAGATCCCAGTCTTCACTTTTGGCACAGCGCACGCGTGCTGTATAGCGTGCATATTAGACAAGAATACTCAAGTATGCATTT
This sequence comes from Aspergillus phoenicis ATCC 13157, assembly GCA_003344505.1. Taxonomy (NCBI): domain Eukaryota; kingdom Fungi; phylum Ascomycota; class Eurotiomycetes; order Eurotiales; family Aspergillaceae; genus Aspergillus; species Aspergillus phoenicis. The sequence continues at coordinate 29,477 of KZ851885.1, forward strand.
ACAATCGGCAATTTACATCTCCGAGGAGCATCCCACCAAGAAACAACTTGAAAGATACCGACTGAAACGCCTGATATCTACGGAGCAGATGGATGAGATCCCAGTCTAGCGCAACACGTCTAGGTTACAGTGCATCAGCGCACAGGTGCAGAAAAGCCTCCTCTGGGGTCTCGTGGAAGGAGTACCTCGATGCTCGTGAAGACCACCTGCGTGGGTCATACCACCTAGATAGTGATAGATAGGCTTTCGGGCCGCTGCGGATTGAGGTGGGTCTTCTCATCTTGTAGAAAGTACGTATCCCCACTCTGGTCAGTTTCTTGGAAAGATAAGCGCCTGCTTAGCCAGTGACACGATAGCGTGAGACGTGGACTAAGGCTGTGGCTACTAGGAGGTCCGTTCTAAGCACGAGAGAGGGTTCTATTCCCCTCACTTGATTGTCGTATTGCAGATGAGGGATTTGATTCCCTAGTCAAGGACATGGATGGTGTCCGGTTTGAAGTGTGTCTGAGTGGATCATGTCGTTTTGGCCCCCGATTACCTATAGTAGATCCGGTGGGCCAGGCTCTTGATTCGCAAGAAACTGCGGGGTAGCGAATTGATTGTCTCGAGTTGAGTTCAGGATGTATTCCTGCAGCTCGGCGTTGCCGTGTCTTGACTTTCAATACGGAACCGTAAGCCTGTGCCCCGAATTCGAGAGGGAAGTATGCAATCGGCTAATGCGGCAAGCAAACTACTCAGGATATACTCTGTTCTCTATCGTGGACACTGGGTCTCATTCCCCAGAGAACATTCGAACCAAGAGCAGTATCGTCGACGAAAATGCCCATTCCCGGAGGAATCAATACATCCACAACGGCCACTGTTGCCTCCATTGACCCTCAAGACGACACAGTCAAGGCAAAGATCCAGTATCTCGCCAAAGACGACCAGCACCAACATGTGAAACCATACTACTTGCACTTTCAGTACGACACCGACATTCCCCCAACAAACACGGCAGCAGATGACCGGATAGTTCCCATTCATAATGCTCGGAACTTAGACCTTCCGTCGAAGGAGATGTTATGGGAGTATGGATTTACGCAATTGCATCTTGAGTGTCCTTTGGCCCCGGAGGAGTATTACTATGATAAGAAAGTGGAAGAAGTCCTATATCCTCAATACAAATCGCTTGCGCGGTCCCTGTTCCCGGATGCCGCACGGGTTGAAGTTCTAGAGCATGCTGTAAGTTAAAGCAATTCGAAGAGGCAAACAGGGCTAGGCTGAATTACTGGGAATCAGACTCGCAAACGGCACCCTCTATGGTTGACTGAGGGTGTAGAACGACATGAGCTCGATACAAACCAGCCGAGCGATTATGTGCATATTGGTATGTCCTATTCTATTCTCTATATAATATCAATCAATTACTAATCGAATGATCGAATTTAGACATGACAGCCTCCTCGGCAGCAAAATGCAGCATCAAGCAGTTCAACATCCACCCAAAGACATATTCCAGATTCATCGTCGTAAAGTAATATCTATCCCAGACCTTCCCATCAAACTTGCATCCAAGAAGAGAAAGAAGCTTACATTTGTTTCATCCCACCAGCCTATGGAAACCAATCCGAGGACCAGTATACGACTTCCCAATCACGGTTTGCGACCGCCGAACAGTAGACTACGCATCTCAGACCACAGCGATGGACATCGTTGCGCGTGACTACGTTAACGAGAATACTCGAATATACTATGACGAGAACCACAAATGGTACTACTGGCATGGGCTGCAGGCCGACGAGGTGATCGCTTTCGTGCAGGCGGATTCTCAAGCTGAGAACAGTGCAGGTATGGATTTCATTTACCCTTATTTCCCAAAGAGGATCTGTCGCTGTGAATGATATTGATACTGGAAATCAGGAGTTCCACATACAGCGTTTCGTGATCCGCGGAATAGCGATACTACGCAGTTGCGGGAGAGTATTGAAGCGAGGATATTTGTTTATTTCGACTGAACTCCCAGATATTATACTTGGTGTAGAATGGAGTATATAACATTTACTAAGGACAAACAAACAACAATTCGACTCTATGTAGTATCTACCGTCCCTCCCTGCCGAATCGCTCCTTACTTCTAAACCAATCCCCGTATATCATCAGCGCTCCCAACGGCGGAATGAAAGCCGCCGCAATGAAAGCCAGCACCGTATTTCCCCATCCCTGCCCGATACTGTCATACAAGGCCGGGCCGATCAAGGGCAGAAACGCCCCTGCAATAGCCCGGAATATTACCCCAGCAGCAATAGCCGAAGCCCCATGAATCTCATATGTATCCACGACATAAGTCTCAGCTGGAATAGCAGAAAGCGTCATGCTGAAGCCAGCAAGACACGTTCCAACCAGTGGCACGATATACTGAACATGATAATCCAACGTCCATCCGTAGATGATAAATCCCGCAGGCAGGATCACAGCAGCGAGAATCAAATGCACTAGCCGCGACTCGGGCTTGAATGCGTCGCCTTTTGTTTCTTTTTGATGGATGACGTAGCGGTCGGAGGTGAAACTGTAGAAGATTAAAGAGACGGTGTTGCCGATGGCGAGACTGAGGAATGTAAGGCCGATGGAGCCGCTGGTGAAGGTGCCGGGGTAGGTCGATTCCATGGATTCTGTGAGGGTGGCCATGATCAATGACACCAGGGCGTAGGTCGTAGACATGTATGTCGTGGTCATTATGAGGATAGGAGATCGGAAGAGGATTTGCATTGGCTTGATAGCGCTCTCAAGCATAGTTGATGCATCGATCTGAGCCTGATGTTTGGATTGATACTTCAGGTTAATATTGTCGTCTGCGCCCGCGCGCTCCATCTGTAATCGCTCCGCCTTCCTCCTCAGCAGAACAACCGTGTACGTTTCCCTTAGCACAAGCAGTAAAAGCAAGCTAAAGAACCCCAGCACAATAGCCGCCAGCCAAATGGACCACCGCCAACCCAGGTCCTCGGCGATATACGCGCCCGCGATAGGGGAGATGAAATCCGCGATCATTTGCGTACCCATGACTATTGCCATGGAGCGGCCGGTCTGTTCCATTTTGAACAGGTCCCCGACGATGGCGGGGCCCAGGGTGAGAATGGATAGGAAACAACCCGTTAAGAAGCGAAAGGCTATCAGCATGGAGATGTTGACGCTCAGCGCGCTGGCGACTAAGCAGAGCAGCGCGAGGAAATTCCCGATATGGAAGACGGGAAGTCGACCGAATCTCTCGGACAGCGGCGCGATGAAAAATGGGCCGATTCCTTCGCCGAGTTCCCAGATCGTGACGAGGAGAGTCTGGTCAACTGAGCTGTGTGAATGGAATTCTTGGAGGATTTCGGGTGCCGTGGGTACGATTGTCATTGTTGAGAAGACACTAGATATTGAGGTTAATTCAACGAGCATGCGATAGATTATACAAAAATCGACGAGGAAAACAACAAGGAAGTAATGATGCTCACCTGACAAACCCCATCCATGAAACAACAATCACAATCAGCCATTTGTGCACTGGCGGCCAATTCAGCGGGTTTTCCGGGTCGTTCTCGTCAAAGTCCACGAGGACGACATCTGGATCGCTATCTTCGCTGGCATCGGCATTTTCCAATGGCTGTTCGTCGGCGATTTTTCCCTTCTCGTTGTCCACCGTAGTCAGGGATTGCTCGTTGTGTGATGCATTGTGCGGTTCAAATGAGGATAGGATGGGGACCGGGTGGTTGATGGTCTCATCGATGAAAGACATCACTGCCAAGCGGGTGGCATGCGCGAATAGGTTTCTAATCCACTACTGAAAAGGCAAGTGGTAGGAAAAGGCGCATAGCGACATTTTAGGGCCGACATAGTTCATCACGTGGAGAGCCTAACGCGCGATCCTGATCCGGAAACAAGACGTAGGGAGGCCTAGAATTGGCCTGGGAACTTTTTAATTAAGGCATGGGCAGACGTACTAAGTCTAGTCCCCTGAAAGTTTCCATTATCTTACATGTTATTCAAGGTACATGTCTTCGCCCAATAAGGAACCTGTCTTAGTTCTTATCAGCAAAACATGCAATTGGTCTCAATAACTCCACTATTCCCTCCACGCTTTATAAGGCTTAACGGCACGCTCCACTTGGAGAGGCCCACTTGGGACATATTATTATCCAGGTGGTGGAGAACCTACCAACAGCAATTAAGGCACCTCACAGATGAGGGCTACTTGGTAGGTCTTCCATGAGTTCAGTTTTGTGTTTCTCGAGTAAGAGAATGCTTGTGTTTCCCAATGTAGGTCTTATAGGATTGAGAAGCCAAGGCATTACGATCCTAGGTCAGTCAGCTAAAAGAATATCATGCACGAAACGATACCAAGACTTGTAAAGCGAACAATCTATTCCCTATTGGAGACCAAACTGATCTATGTATACACGCTATAATTGAAACGAAACCCGCTAAAGCTCATCCTTATCCCAGCCAGAGGAAGTCTCGCCCTCCTCATCCTCGTCAGGGTACGATTCACCGGCCCTTTCTTCCTCCACCTGCCCCTGCTGCTTCTCAGCGGCAACTCTCTTCGACAAGGCCGCAATCTCATCATCATACTCCGTCCACTCAGGTACCTGCCTCCTGGCACGATCCAACTTCGGCTCCTTCGTCATCGGGTTATTGCACAGGTCGATCGTCCGAGCCTGTGACTGCGACTCATCCGAGCACCAAGTCTCACACCACAGCCACTCCTGCGGCAGACTCTTGATCGGGATATGATGCTGCATGTGGTTCGGCAGATCCTGGTCCAGGTTGCTCAAACTCTCGGGGTCAGCTGACAGCATCTGGTACTGTCCACGCAGGCGATCGCCGGCGGCGATGGCACGGAAGCGGTTCAGGTCGACAACGTAAAGCGCGGAGATATGGTAGGGTTGACCACGGAGGAAGTTCTTCCAGTACCCCTGCTTCCAGAAGCGGAAGCCTTCCATCTCGTGGCGGGAGTCGCACATGGGAGTAAAGCCGTACGGAGCGCCTTCGAGGTCAAGGCTGACGAGGTCGTACATATCTGTGCGGACTATCTGGTCGGCGTCGACAAAGATGACTTTGTCGAGGTCGAGAGGGAAGAGAACGTCCAGGAAGAGGATCTTGTAGCCCCAGATTTCACGTTGCTTTTCTTTCTGGGCCCGGAGCCAGTGTGGCCATTTGTAGGTGACCATTTCGTAAGAGAAGTTATACTCCTTCGCAAGGTGGGGCAGGAAGGACTTGAAGGACGGGGAGAGGAATTGTTCGATGAACCAGAATTTCACGCTGTGGTTGGTGTTGCGCATCACTGAGACCATCATAATGTTGAGCATGCGCTCGTAGAGGTGTCCACTGGCGACGGAGAAGATGTTAATGTCAGCCTGTTTGCCGCTAGTGCTGCCTTTGGTGCCGACTCCGACGCTGGAGAGGATACCGGAGGCGAAGTTGAACCCCTTATTCATGTAGTCCATCGCAGAACCTGGTTTGGGGTTGGTCTCGAGGACGTCTTCGGTCTCGTAGCCCTTCTTACGGGAGACACGCGGGAAAAGGGTGCGGCCTTGGAAGGAGAGGAGGGCTACTTCGTTGTTTTCGTCGCCAGGTTGGGGGTTGTAGCCGAGGCTGCCTACGCTGTCGAGGGTGAAGATGCGTTCGCTACGGCCCGGTTTGAGGTTGATGTTCCACAGTCCAGGTTGGGCTTTGAATTGGAAGTATCCGAGATTGGCCATGATGATTGTATCCGAGAAGTGAGGGTTGTTCTCAGTTCCAAGGACAAGCTGAACTCCTCTAGGTGGGGACTTCGTGGTCATATCCCGGGAGTGGCCCTCGATCAAGATGTGTTCCAATGCGTAAATAGCATCGACATTCGAGCCGTCCTTGACGGAACTTAACTTGATATTGTCAAGATCGTGGATAGAATCCTTGGGAGCCACAAGCCAAGAAGAGGGAACGTCCATGCCCAGGGTGAGGAGTGCCTCGACGGGAACGCCCGAGAAGGAGGCTGTGGGCCGGGAAACCGACCCATCTTCGTTGAACGATGGCTCCGAATCGAGAACATAACGATAGAAGCGCTTGGTTGGCAGCTCTTTGATCTCCTCGCGCGGGTTCAGGACCAATCTCACTCTGACACTTGCCAGCTCCGACAGTACTTTTAGAATTGGTAGCCACTTCTGAGCAACTTCCGACGTCGGATCGATAGATGCTACAATGGTAATTGCTGGATCATCGGAATTGGAGACAGTGATAGCTGATTGTGAGTCGTTCCATCTGTTGAACAAATTCAACCGAATGTCCGAAGTCGACTCATATATGCCCTCTGGCACATCCGAGATCGTGGACAGCGTGGTGAGCGAGGTAAGCTTGGCAAAGTCTAGCGGATCAGAAAGCTTCTCGTCGAATTCAAGGGCTTTGACCGCCTTTGCTACCGGAGTAATCCGCTTTTGCTTCTCATATATCAGTAGCTGGTCCAGGTCCTCTGAGGTCAGGGCGGTGTCTTCTGCAATCGGTCCAACGACCCTTCCGTTGATGACAAGTGCCCTTTCGCCCGGAGCGAGTCCAAGCTCTTCTACTACAGCTCGCTGAGCCTCCCAGAAGAGTGCCGCATCCCCAGCTTCCTCATCTGCTGGCGAGGCGGAAGAGGCGATCGCCTCCAAAATCTGGCTGGCATCTACCTCTTTGCCACCATTCAACAAACGACGAACAGCGACGGACCTAGATGCGGGGGACGCCTCGAGCCTAGGATTGTGTAGGAAGAGCATCTCAACTTCACCATGTGTTTTCCGGCTCTCAAGGGCCGCGCTGAGTAGCTCGTAACCCGATTCCTCATCAAAGTTGCCAACAACGATGGCATGGGCACTCTCCAAGGCATTGCTTTCATCTAGCCCTAAACGTGGAATCTGACTGAAGAGCTTCTCTTGAGAGTCCGCAATCTGCACCAAGTCCACAGCCCGGATCTCTTTCGGGTCCTCTGGAACGATCGCCGGATTGCGCCTATCGAAAGCCTGCGAGAGAAACAATTCTGGCAACCAGGTATCTTCATCGACCTCGGCATCAGCAATCTTCTGCTGAATTAGCTGAGTATCTTTGCTTATTTTTGTGCTCATTTCCTGTGCCCATTTGTCATTGCGGGTGACAGGAATGCCGTTAACAAAAGCATGTGATGGCTCGTGCTTCATCCCCAGACGGTTTAGGTACGCAGTTGTCTTTGATACCGTTGCGTCATATACAGCATTATTCAAGACTTCATCTAGAGATAGAGACACCTTCTCGAGACGAGGACTCCGGTCCTGAGTTGCAGCCTGGAAGCAGGCCTTATCCGGAGAAGCCAATTTATTTTTGGACGCCGACTGCTCCAATTAGTAACTGACAAACAATAGCGGAGTTTGGGTACGGGAATGTTAGTCCTTACCGCTTCAAGGTAATCCATAAAACTGGCCAGACCAAAAGTCTCTTGAAGGTAATGAGCGACCTTGAGCTGAGCAATTGCTCCGTCTGAAAATGTGACCGGAATCAACCCAAATCTGACGGGAATTTTGTTCTTCACAAAGACCTGGATTGTCTTGACAACAATATCAGCATCTTCAGTGCTCGTCAAGTCGACAGGAAAGACAATATTGTTGGAATCGCGGCGGACTGCCGGAAGCTGGCCTGGATATGTGCGTTGCATAAACTACCAGACATTAGCATCTCCGCAATAAAGAATCCCGGATGTACCTACTCCTGCGAGTTCGCTGGGCCACGATTCATAGCGCGCATCCTTTTCGAGATTGTTCAGCCACATGATGACACCACCTCCCTCAATGTCATCACGGTAGTTGTAACGCTGAGGGCCATCCCGTGCCAAGGCCTCTCCAAGCAGAGGGTGTGACAAAAGCTCTACAGCATCTGTAGCGGACAGGCCTAAGTTTCGGAACTTCTCGATCAATTTCCTTTCGCGACGCAAGTGATCCAGAAGAGTGAATGCGTCCACTTGTCGAGGTTCAATCTGAACACCGTTGATCCAGAGCACGTTGAGCCCCGGCGGAAGCATACGCAATCTGCTGGACCGAACATCTTGCAACAGCTCGGTGGAAACGTTGTGAGCCGCAACACGTGCGGAGTATTTGGGGAAATCCTGTGACAGCTTCACAAGTGTGTCAAACGGGTCATCGCTATCCAACACATACCCGACCGTGTTCAGCCCAAGCCGAGAAACTTCGGATGATGACAGGGGTCTCAGGTCATCCAAATCATCTTCTGTCTCATCAGACTTTCCGGACTCAATGCTGCCGGTCCCTCTTTCTTCCGCGTCTCTATCATCAATCACAATATAGTCCGTCCGCTTTAACGCCAGCTCGACACCGTATCCAGACACAAAAACAGGACGTGGAGACCAATGTTGAGGAGGTCTGTATCGCACGCGATACGAGACTTGTCCTTCTTTCGCCATCGTACTCAGTGACTGGTGAAATTCCTTGAACATCGGGGACGCTATATCCGCGTACAAAATCGCTGGAGGCAGAGAGGGATCCCCGAAGACACGATCGAAAGGGAGTTCTCGTGGGTCACTACATTGTAGCGGTTAGTCACCAGCATGTAGACACAAATTTGAGATTACCACTCACTCAGAACCCGTAACATCCTGCTGGGCGCGTTCCATAGTAGACGAGCAGTATTGCTTTCCTTCGGAGTGCACCCAAACAGGACAGACCGCATCCTGCGCGGCCATTAACGAATATTGAACCGAAGCATTGTAGTACTGGTAGTGAGCCGTGATCCGCGGACTGGCGGATCTCATCGCCAGCGACAGCTTGAAAGATGAGAGACTTTCAGGGGTCCGTAAGTGTCCATCCTCACGCACAACCTCCAGGAAGCGATTATATAGGTCCTTATCCGTAACAGCGTCATCGAAAATACCGTCGGCGATCCGATCGAGTAACGGGAAGTATGAGGTGGAGTTCTCCTCCGCAGCAGATTCGCTACATATAGGTCAGCCCAGGAATCAAGAGCATCCAACTAGATCTGTCTGGATTTCACTTACAGTAGCTCTATCAGATAAGGTGGGGAATCAAACGAAGCTTGGAGAGCAACATTGACTGATGGACTAGCGCGTCCCTGGATAGCCAGCAGGCCGGCAATCAATACAGATGCAAGTCGCCATGAGGCGAAATTTGCCAGTCCAGATACCATCGTCACAGCCCACCACGGGAAATGATACCTAGAGCTGATGGCAGCGGTGTTGACTAGCTAGCTGTTCCCGATAAGCTAGCTAGCAAGCACACATAACGGGCGGCGGATAAGCTCGAGGTGATCAATGGCAACAATGTAATTACCAATTCAGTATAATTGATGTATAGACCAATCAGGCATTAAAGATGCCCAGTCGAGCTTGCACAGGGAGTTTCTTTGGGTTGTTGAGCCAAGAGAGCAGCGCTTATAAGTCGGGGGGCATTTGGCCACATCGCGGGATGGGGTGAGCTACTACGGTCGGCGCAGCGGCCAAAAACGCCGAACTTCCGCGCTTCAGGTGCGGCCCATTGGTTGGCGACTGCTGTCCACAGTATGAGGCGGGATTCTATAACGAGAATCACAAGGCATATAGCAATTCCCTAGGGTCGATAGAAGCTAGGTAGTGGTCTACGAGTCCCATTTCATAGTGTTCTTTCCTGTTCTGTTGCCCCGGGGCTGTTGCCGGATGGGTGAATGGCTCTAATGGAGACTATGCAGATTGGTGTAACTTTCATTGTTTTCTGGCTAGTGAACAGCAAGATTCGCTAATAGGAACAGGATCATGATCATTTATGTCAGTCAGTAGTCGTATCAGAATGTGTCAGCACTTTTGTCTTTCCAGCTTTTGTGCTTTTTCTCGCCATCTGGCGTTCAATCGCTTCAAAATAACCACCCCATACGCCAGTCTTGTATGCAAACCCAACTACCATATGAAATCAAAACAGAAAATCAGCAAGACCTCGATGCACCTTAAATCCCGCATTCAAACTCCCAAATAAATCCAGTGTTGAAGCATCCAGGCTTATATTGATCCTTGTCTTTGTTTCTCCAAACCGCCAAGGAAAAACGAAAGACATTTGAAAGGATTGAAGAAAAATTGTGAGTGAAAGAAAAGAAGAAGTGAAAGCTAGCACCAGGCTACAACACTCCGGTTCCAACTCATGCGGTGTCCTTGCTGAGTTGCTTCACGTGGGCCCTTTTGCGGTTGGAAGCCTCCCACAGCAGCCGCCTTCTTTTCTGTTCGTCCACCTCAAATAGTGAACTGTCTTCAGTTGAGCGGCCGCCAGTAGTGTCTGACCGGACACCCAGGGCGCTAGTTGATCTCATCTTCTTGAGATTCCTCGCCTTACCGGCATCACCCAACTTCCGAATCTCGCGGGCCAGCCGCTCAAGCGTCGACCCCGGCTTGTGGCTGGGCCCCTTAGGAGAGGGAGGCGGGGGGAGGGGCTTCTCTAGAAGGTCATCCATGCTCTTGCTGCACTCGACAGGCGAGGAAGGAAGCTTCTCCCCGGCATCAAAGCTGATGCCTGAATCGACCTTGCGGCCTTTGTGAGCCCGAGGCTGAGACTCGATACCCTCGTCCATGCCAGCCGGGCCATTCACCACGATGCATTCGTCAATGATCTCATTGGCTGTTCGGAGATACTTGTCTAGCGCCTCCCTGATCAGTGGCCAACCATTGTCCGATCCCTCTGGAGCACCCTGAGCGATCACTTTGGTGAGAACGTCTGGACCGTTGACCTCAACGGCTGCGATATACCGGAAAAACCCGTCCCGCTGAGACTTTAAAACCTGCAGGGTGAGGTGCGAAGTGGGAGGAACGGTTGCCTCTGTGACCGGGGGGAAAAGCGTGTTAAGCATAGCGATGCAATTGGCCTTGTTGAAGGGCTCCATCAACATCTCGTTGATCAACGTCTAGTAAGTAAGTTAGCCAGGATAAGTTTTCACAGTAGCGGCAGGTATGCTTACCCAGCGACGCAGACCAACGTATATCTGAGTGTAAAGAGCTTCCACTCGGCGGCCCTGAGCACTGATAGATTCAAGCCAAGTCAAGACGCCAGGGTACTTTTTCGCCAGCTCGGTCTTCTCCTTCACATCATTGGGCTCCACTCCTAGCCTTTGCAGTGCGGCTGCAACCTCTTTCCGGCGACGGTTCTCAAAGTCCTTAAGATAGTCCAAAGCAGTCAATGCCTGGGGGAAATCGACCTCTTCCAACTCGGGGGTGAAGCAACGACGCAGGAATGAGGTGACAAATGTTGGAGGAAGCGAGCAAGGCTGCGTAGGCAACCGCGAGATCTGATGAGTCAATTGAGCTCGAAAATCAGCAGCAGGGTCCAACGAGTCCTGGGAAGTCGAAGAGTTGGTTGGGCGATGAAAGGCCGTTTCGGGAGCACGAGTACCAGGCATCGGTTGTCTCGTGGGATTGCAGTTCAGCGCGTACATGGTGCGCAATGGGATCTCATAGGTACCAGGGTAGCGAAGGCAATGTTCAAAGATCCAGGTAAGACTAGAGCCATCAGGGGCATCCAGAGGTTCCTCAACACGCGTCATTTTGGACGACATTGATGGAGATGGTAATGAAAGTCAAGAGTGAAGAATGACAAGGTCAGCTGGTTACAAGGACCGATGGAAAGGCCGGGATATTAAAGCCACTCTGGAATAACAAGCGGGTTGGGTCCAGTCGGAGAAAAGGGAAGCCAAGGGAGTTGTGTGCGACGTGATAAGACGTGCAGGAGATCAAAGTGGGCAGGAGTTACTTGCAATGACGGCTGGCATCAACTGCGTGTAACCTGTCCTCCCATAGCACGGATATGCGCCTTAAGAATCAAGCTGGGAAGCGACAAGAAATCCCCTTGGCTAGGGAGAGCAGGAGCGCTTATCCCTTTCCTTCTCGGTGTGAGGGGGCAAACGTTCCTGCGGAAGTGCCTCGGTTGGATCAGCCCGGCAGGGTGTCAGTTCGATACGCCGGTGGGGTACGTAGTAGTGGTATCTTTTGAGTTTCTTTGTGATCGGCTTTGAGTGATTGGTTGTTTTCCAGGAATGGAAAACGAAACAGCCAAGGAGAAGCGAAGGATATGTGTGAAGGATGGAAAGGCCTCGAGGAAGCAGATACTAGATGTATGAACTCGAGTCACACAGAGGCAATAGTACCCGGATAAGGTTGCTTTCAAAGCAAACAAAATGGGTGAATCAAGATAATGGAAATGAAGGTTATAAAAAAACAGGTAGAATCCTTTAGATAGTTCTCCTTAATCGTGGATCCTTTTTTCCTTTTCTATTTTCGATGTATCAGAGAGCAATAAAGAACCAAGCTGGCGATTTGACGTTAGCCAGCAATAGTTTCCAATGAGGATCTGAGTGGAGAAACGATTGTGGAGAGAACGAGTGAGACACAACAAGGGCGACGAAGGAGGTGCCGACCGATGAGATGTGGTGTTGGAAGTGGGAAGAAGGGGGAAAGGGAAAGGGAAAGTGAGATGTCTAGAACAAAGGATAACGAGCGGGGATAGCGAGAAATCAGATACTTTAAGAAAGGATCATGAACAGGAACAGGAACAGGGACCAGCAGAGTGTTTTGTGTGGAGGAAGAGGGGAAGGGGAGGTGGATAGCTGTTAGTCAGACGTGAATGGCGCGGACGGCCCAAGTGAAGTTAGCGACTCTGATTGTCTCGACCAGACGCCGTTCTGGACTTTTGGCCGCACCCACTTTCTCTTCCTTCTCTCTTCCGCCGGCCTCCATCCACCTCCCTCCTCGGCCACTCAAGTGCTGCCGTCCATTCCGGTTTAACTCCAGGATCGATCGGCTTCATCCCGGTTCCATGGATGTCACCCGTCCTGGTGAAGCTCCAGTCCGTCTTTTCCAACCGTTTCGCTTGCCAATCATGGCCCGCTAGTCTAACGGTAGACGAGATTGTTTGTTTACTAACATCCACGCACCAGTCTGATTAGGATGTCTATGTGGGATAGCAACTATAAACCCGCTGGCTTGTCTCTTTACAATGTACTTTCTGATGGCGGATAAGCAGCCAGATGCATCAGGGAAGGAAAAAAAAGGCCCCTCTCAATTGCAAAACAAACCCACATTTTGTGCGCAGCTGATTTATTTTTACGCCTACTTACTCGCCACAGGCCGCATAAGGGGATATGCACGGAGAATGCATCGTTGACCAGCCAGACTTCCGCGTAAGAGCTTCGGGCTCCAGCAGGCAGGATTTAGTCCGCTCGGAGGACAAACTCCTTCGTGGTCGGCACGAACTAACCTCCCAAGAAGGCTTAGGGCGCCGATAAATGGGGCCAAATAGACGGCGGACTTTCGAAATTCAAAATTGAGCCCTGGCGTCCGTTCTGGTGGCTGTGGGGGGTTTTCTTCGCTCGGTCTCGATCTTTTGGCCGCACCAGGCAATGAAATTTTTGCAGGTCGTGCGCGCCTCCTTCGTAATTCGGGTCAGATGGTTGATTGATCGATTAATGAATTACTTGATCCATCATACCATGCCAGATTGGTACCATTGAACGTGCGAAACTCGATGGAGACTAGAGACAACGAATCCCACGGTCCAAAACCTCGGTTCTACCGGGCTGTCAATTGGGGGCGTGTCAGTCAAGGAGGGTCCGCCAGTGACTCTTGGAACCGTCCGTGTGGGTCTCGAGTCAGGACACGCAATCTATCTCAGGACGGCCACCCACGGAACCACCAGACAATGAACAGATTAGCGAAATGAGGCAACTATTGACACTCGGATCTCTCGCTGGGCAATAAATAGTATCGCCAGTGCGTCATACCTGAGGCTCGGGTTGACATTGCGTACTACGTACATGGTTCTCCGTACAGTCGTACACATCAGAAACTTAAAGAGAACGACGACGCCAGTGCGAGTGGGATGTGTTCACTCTTCTCTTTCTAAGACATTCAATATGGTTTTACCTGAAACAGACTAACACGGGTGGGACACATACGTCTGTCATAAGCAACGCCTTAACCTGAGCATACGAAGTGTAGTCCTGGGCCCTGTGCCAGCGTTGCGATGCGATTCTGGCTCTCAGTTGGCCAGTTACTAGTAATGATCGGAGAAAGTACCGTTCAGTCCAGTATACATAATTGCATGTGCACAACCGCCTATGTTAGCCGCTCCTAATGACACTGTGATCTGAGCCACAATAGAATGGATATACTCACTTTACTGGAAAATTTATGGATAAACATTGGTCCCGTTGCTTTGTCTTCCGTGAGCAGGGAAGGGCAAGATTGTCGCGAAAGAAAGAAAACCGCCCAAACGATTGGCCACTGCCAATTCGGCGATCAATTAAAGAGCCTGATCCTGCATGCAGGATTGTGGGATGTGATCTACCACCTCGCCCACGAGGGACATGATTCCATACAGGATGTTGGGCGCAAAAGCACGAAACATTTACGGAGCAGTGTACCCAGGTACCCAAGGGGGAAATGGAAACGAGTAAGATCGCCAAAAAGTAACAGTCTGTAGCTGCCGGTGATCCAGACGCCTTGCCTATCCCTTTTTTGCCGGAGCGTCCGGGAACGACCGCAGAGCCGGAGATCGTCTATGCCAGTCCATCTGAGACAAGCAACTGATAAACCCGCCCCTTATTGCCGGGATACGGCGATCAGTCAACCATGATTTCATTGCAGGAGCCTAATTGACACTAGCGATCAGCTTTTGTCACAAGGGGCAAATCTGTGCCTGTCCACCCACGGTGGACGGGATTACGGACTACATAATCAGCCATGCTACGGTGAGCCTGTCTGCGCCTTTGGCGGACGATTTCTTCAGGTGCTGCTGCATTAGGTGTAGGCATCACGAACCATCCTGTCCGATGTGAGATTGCCTGCAGTAGCTTTCCGAGGATGAGTGTAAGGCGACGCAGCTAATTCTCGCGGACTTTCTATTGTCCAGCCATTGGACACTTGATGGACCAAGGATCGCTGCACTTGTACACCCACCGAGGAACACAGTCGATAGACCTTTTTGGTAAGTTATTGCCTGTACACTGGACCTCGCTTCATCCTGTCCGGGGAGAAGCATTGGGAATCAATGCCAGGCGTTCGGTGACCCAACACTAATGGCGTTCAACCTTTTTCTGTGCAACATCTACACCTCATAATGAATGGCGAGCTGAGCCTCTCCTGAACAGCAACCAGCGAATACCCTCAGAAGTGATATTTGAAGCAGTGCCGTCTCCACAACACATACTCTTTGGCTCGCATCTGTAACGAGACTAGCACTAAGTGCCACATCTGTAACTTTTGGAAAAGTTCAGTAAGAAGAAGCAGAGGATTAAGAACTTCCTGGTTGCTTCGATTAGACACGAACTAGTCTGCAGCATCGTGAATGCGCAGGAAATTGTTACGCTGCTGATGACTTGCCACATAGTAGCCCATAAGGATCCCAGAACCTTGTCTCTCCCCATCTTTTCAGCTGCCCTCTCAATCACAACGATATTATATCGCCCCCATTGCACGCGCCTCATAATCAAATGTAAATGAAGCAATATATGGTGTAAGATTTGGAAGAACATGCGATTCCTATTCGGCGAACCGGAATTACTATCGGGTAACAGATCATCGCAGTGCAGGATCTCTGCATATGATGTGGCCACCCACATGTGTAGGACCTTAATTTCCCTTAAAAAGAGGACTGGCTAACCCTTAATTAGATATAAGAGAGAATGCATTGTTAGGAAACCCATGTTGTCTGCAATCGGTGAGATAGACTCTTCAGTGCTGCCCATTAGCTCTGGAATATAGATGAAGCCGGACTATGGTCGCCATCGGAATTCTAGTTCTTAGTCCACTAGCTCTGTCTTGGTAATTATTTGGTTACATTTGATATTGATTTGCATTTTACTTTCTGTTTTCTTATTTTCATTCTATTTTATTTTTTCCCTCGGTTATATGATGTGTCCTTAACCGATTCCATATCCGAAGTGAGAGGTAACACAGAAAATAAGATTAGCTGAGATTGACGGACGCATGTGATACCCTCATGCTTACATGCAGGCTGAGTGTAATCTGTTTTCGTTGCAAGATCTTTTGTTTCTTTGCTCGGAGGGTTGTAAATTGGCATGTCGCTATATGGATTCTCTTATTTAACTCTGTTTCTAACATTTTCCAGCATCAATACCCTTCTAAATTATCTTCCAGATATATACTCTCTTCACTATCATTGATGACACACTGGCAGAGTGTCCATCTTGCTGTCAGATCTGCTACATCATAGCTGATGTGCGCCAATTCATTATATGACTGTAATTTGAATGGATGACACACAGAACATAGTTGTAAAAGTTGTGAGACTATTTCGTGTGGGTTGCTTTGTTTCAATTGTAAAAAAGACTTGAAGACCATGCGTAATACAGACTTTCCCCTTGCTGTGCCACTTAGCCATTAGTATATTAGCCGGATAGGTGGGTGGTAGGTCTCGAGGGGTGTCTTTTTGTTCATAGTCATTTATTGTGCTTATCGGTGGAACTGTATACGACCTGTTGGTGGTTTTTGTTAGTGGTGAGTGCTGAGTGCCTGGTGGTTAATGTGGAGCGATTGATTTGCCTGTGGATACAGAGGAGATGATAGACGTCATTGTGGGGTGACTGCTGATAATATATACTAGTAAGTACTGGCATTTAATAGATTTTGGATACATGAATTGAAGCGAATGATACATAGAATCTGGACTGCCATGTTATATATGCAAGTCAGTACTAGAAATGATGACACTGGTGAATATATATAGTGTCCGCTAGGGGCGAATCGGCTCCGTTCAGCAGTTTACATCCGGCATACGAGTAGTAGGCTATTTCCAGTTCCATCCCATCATTGAACGAATATATATTTTCTACTCGTATGCATTGAACACTGATTTTTGCACGGATGAACAGACGATCAGGTTCAATTTTGATCTTGCAATTGCGTGCTCATTGGTTGCCACATGCGCTATGATCATACTACTAGGACGTCCTGTTTTGCGTCTCCGGGTAGTCGCCTAACACTCATCAGTGCTAGATATGACGGGGATGGAAAAGCAAATGATAACGGACAATGCTAGCCTCCTACGTGGATAACGGAGCATTGAACGAATAGTCCCGAATGGACGGGATCTGGCCGGAAGCTTCATCCAATCCCCCTTCAATCAGTGCGGGGTGAGATGCAGCTCATCATGGACACTTCATCGACTCGGCCCGCCATGAAACCCTCGCTCAAGCCCGCTCACCCATATCCGGGCGATTGACGAGTAGGATTGTATTAACGCCCAATCTCTCGATAAGAGCTTGTCGCTCGGCGTGTTGACTCGGCCCAAAAGAAGTCCCTACATAAGGCAGACCACCAACCCTGGCCCAGAATACGCAGACAACCGACAGCGGCTGAATCCATTATCTCACCCTTCAATTCAAGTCTTGCATTACCGGTAGACGATGTCACTTCATCCACTTGACCCCGCTACTGCGGTCGAGATCGAAAAGGCTACCACCTTGGTCAAAGACGCTTATCCTGGGATTCCCCTGCATTTCAAGGCCGGTGGTCTACAGGAACCACCCAAGGAGGCTTTGCTCAATTTCCTCGACGCTGAACACAACAACAGACCCCTACCTTTTCTCCCGAGATGTATATTTCTCAATTGGTACATCAAAAGGACGCCTAGGTTCTTCGAAGCCGTGGTAAATGTATCCAATGGCACCTTTGTCCACCACGCTGAGCTTCCTCGAGACTTTCATGGCCCGGGCGACCGAGCGGAGATGAACGAAGTGGCCCAGGCTGTCATGGCTGATCCTGCAGTACAAGCAGAGATTAAGCGCCTACAGATTGATGACACCACGGTCGTTCTTGACCCGTGGGACTATGGTGTGGATGGCGAGGATACACAAACGAGGCACGCTCAGGTGTTCATGTACATGAGAAACCCTGCAAACAACGACCCAGACTCCAATCACTATAGCTTTC
The DNA here is from genome assembly GCA_003344505.1 of Aspergillus phoenicis ATCC 13157. NCBI lineage: Eukaryota > Fungi > Ascomycota > Eurotiomycetes > Eurotiales > Aspergillaceae > Aspergillus > Aspergillus phoenicis. The sequence goes on from KZ851885.1 coordinate 47,409, forward strand.
CGCTAGACTTTATGGTCACTGTTGACTTGTGCGCCATGAAGGTAAAAAAGATCATCCGGCTTCCTCTTGGGGCCGATGAGAGCGTGACGCACGGCTCTAATGTACTTCATCGTCGTACGGCTCCAGAGGAGCCTGAATATGACCATCGTCTGCAGAAGGTTCCTCCACGGATGACATTGAAACCGTACCAGGTGATCCAGCCCGAGGGTGCCTCCTTCACTGTCAAAGGTCAACTTGTCGAGTGGGAGAAATGGCGATTCCGAGTTGGGTTCAACTGGCGTGAAGGTCCTAGCTTACTGCCCCTTGACTGAAACCTTTTCTGACTCTGGACAGGATTAACACTGCATGACCTCTCTTTTGACGGTAAAAGCAACTTCTACCGTCTATCGCTCGCTGAGATGTTCGTTCCGTATGGTGATCCGCGCAACCCCATCTACCGTAAGGCTGCGTTTGATCTGGGAAATGTGGGAGCAGGTGTAACGGCCAACAACCTTGAGCGTAAGGACCTTGCTCCTCCATTCGGAGTATCTAAGCTTATTCTTATCAGTTGGCTGCGACTGCCTGGGGATGATCAAGTATATAGACGGTCACGTCGTTTCGGTAGACGGGAATGCATCTCCTCGACCCAATGCGATTTGTATCCACGAGATTGACAACGGGATCCAATGGAAGCACACCAACCACCGTACCGGTAGAGCGACGGTAGTTCGCAAGCGCCAATTGGTTCTCCAGACTATCATCACAGTTGCCAATTACGAGTACATCTTTATGTGGTACTTTGACCAATCAGGTGAGATCACCTTCGAGACCAGAGCGACTGGGATCCTCTCCACTCAACCTATTGGAAAAGACGTCGTGGTCCCGTGGGGAACCCGCGTGGCAGATGGTGTCATGGCCCCGTACCACCAGCACTTGTTTAGCCTTCGGATTGATCCTGCGATCGGCGGAGTGCGCAATAGTTTTGCTTCCACAGATTCTGTGGCCATGCCATGGGATGATCAACTCAATCCTCTTGGTACAGGCTACGTGACAGAGCAGAAGATCCTCGACCGAGCAGGTCATGTTGATGACGACGTCAGCAAAGGCCGGGTATTCAAGATACTAAATGAAAACATTGAGAACCCGGTCTCGGGAACCCCTCTGGGGTATAAACTCGTTCCTCATCGGTCCCAGGTAAAGTCCTCCCTACCCAGTGTCCCCGAAACCAGCAGGGGATTAAAGGAAGCGGATAACAAGAACACAAAGAACAAGTGACTGAGCACAGCGCAAGGTAGCGATGCTAATTCCATTGACCGAATACAGATGCTCCTAGCCAAACCCGGCTCCTGGCATTGGCGGCGGTCTGAATTCGCCGAGCACTCGATCTGGGTCACCAGGTATCACGACGACCAGCTCTTCCCAGCCGGAAAATACACAAACCAGTCGTTGGGTGGCACAGGCATCAAGTCCTGGGTTGAGTCCCGGGAGAACGTCCGCAACCAGGATATTGTCATCTGGCACACTTACGGTCTTACGCATAACCCTCGTGTGGAGGACTTCCCAGTAATGCCGGCAGAGATTGTTCAGGTGCATTTGAAACCTTACAATTTCTGTTTATTCAATCCGACGAATGACGTACCTCCATCTAACCAGCAGGCGAATCAGAGTGTTGAGTATAAGGCTCCAGAGCCGGTGGGGTCTGTGTGCTGCAAGAGTAACTTGTAGAAGCTTTTGATTCGCTTGATTCGTTGAAATGTGGGTGTTAGGTCACACAGATAATAATAGCGGTCCTATAATATCATACGGCTGTTTTAAAGCTCATGTAGCTCAAGTCATTCAAGAGACACTGTTTGCGTTGGTCACCTACAGCGGAGAGTATCGCCGGCAAGGAGATTAAACCGGTGGATGTCGAATGACGCACATAGAACAACGAGCAGAATATTAGCAGGTTAGAGTGAATATCTTTGAAACGTTCTTGCTGATCATGTCTCCTTGGTTTCTATCACCATACCTCATGGCCAACAAGGGAGTTAGCCTGTATCAGTCTCATCATCGAAGCTGTTCACAAGATCGGCATGCTGCCATTGAGCTTAAATCCTCTAACAATAGAAATGTGGTGTCATTAGCAGCAGCGGTGTTTCATTCACACCTTCCCTTTTAATTATGAGCCGACAACAACCGACAGACGTTGGGAATGTAATGAGGGCGAGACTTCAGAGAAGTGGCGACGTCAACAACAGCAACAGTCTACAACGAGCCAATAGGCGAAGAAGCCGGAGACAAACAAGGTTATAACTCTGGATTTGCTTGTGACCAAACCTTGGGTGACTACAGTGGATGATACAACGTTGGGATGCATTACTCCCCGAAGGCCTCGAAGCACGTGGCCGGAGGGGGTTTCTGCGACGCAGTCTCTTACCTGGCTCGCCCCTGCGGTTTCAACTGGCCACTGATCACTGTGGGCTGTGACGCCATGTTCCCCCACTCATGGTGGGGCAGTCAGTCTCTGTCGATGAGCTATCCTTCTCTTCATAGTAGCTACGTTAGTGAAGCTGACCTGGTTAGCGCACACCGGAATCTACGAGAGAAGTTCAAAGCCAAAGCAACAGGCCACGAGAGCAAGAGACACACTTACGTGGCATATCATACACAATCAGGATATCCATCTTAAAGCGAATCAGTGGCAAAGGGATGGAATTATCCTTCATCACGAGCTCCTCCAGTCATGATGCTATTTATTTCACAATCAATGACGGTATCTTCATGAATCATGGTGGAGATTACTAGTGTTTCAACGCACAACGCTTCATCACTCATTACCTAAGATTCCAACGGACGATATGAGAGGCGGAATGTGCTGCCGCTGTAACCTTGAACGTGGGGGTGGGATGCTTTGGGGGACCTAGACGTGACCGGGGAACAAACCAGGGCACAGAAACTTATCTGACTCGAGAAAAGGTAGTGTCTTCTGTGACGGCGACTCAACACGCAAGTGAAATGTCTGGGCAGGGGGATGACGGGCTTGATCTCACCAAGGGAATGGTGATGTCGATCCATGAACTCGAGAATTCCAGAGTGACTAAGTGGCCACCCTGGCTGAGCAGCCACCCCGAGCAAGACCGTTCTCAGCAAGGAGAAAAGAGAGGTAGCGAAGCCGCGTGGCATTCCAGGCCCTACCAAAATTGCAAGGTTTAGGTTATGACTGACGTTGTGACTTGAAGTCCAGCGATAGACAGGCCAGGTTTACGTGTTTCATCCATGGTTGAGCTTCGTCTCTCCCCACGGGTTGACGAATCTTAATTCCGACATACGACGGCAATGTCCTACTCCTTCCTATTTGGGTATTTTGCTGTGGCCTTTTTTGTTGCAGCCAATGCAGGGAATTCAGTATATAATGCACTGTGTCGCCCTCACTACAGTCCAAAACACCAGTCAAATGCCTTCATCTGATCCAATACTTTGCAAACCAAAGACCATCCGTCTCCACAGCCCCTCAACATCATGTCTGCAGTGGCAGAATTCCTCCATCTGCCCACGACGGTAGTACGTCGGGCACCCCGCCTCAGTGCGGGCATCTCTCAACTCACAAATCGACCCGCCATGCCAGGAAAGCTGGCAGCCATTTCCCATGGCAAGCTACAACGCGAAGCTGCATCTCAAACCCCCGACCTTCGCCGCTGCCTAGGCCACCACAACATTCTCATCCGTTGCGTGAAAGCAGCCCAAGAAGACAATGCCCGAGTTATGAAAGAAACCTATGAAGATGATCCAGATCTGGCGCCCACGAGCGGAGAGTCAGAATTTCCGCCCATCCGGACGCAGATCACCAACGCTGTCAAGACTATGGTGCGAAACCGGCGCACTACCACAGCAGACAAATCCTCAGATAACGGACTGGTTCGTGTGGATGCAAATGGTCCGGAGACGACTATACGATCGAAACGACGCGGAGTTCTTGCAACGATGTTAGGGCTGAAAGGCAAAGGAATATTCCGGAATTCGCAGACGAAGGATAATTTGCGCATGCATTCTGCTTTTTGATGATATATCGGTGCATGGTGTACTTGGGGGTATATCTTTTTGGATGGAGTTCTGATTTGATTCGAGAGCGTCTTACGAGATATAATGATGTGACGACTGTTACGACTTGCTACGATGAATATGTTGCTTATGAAGGCATTTTGAACTTAGCATATGCAATCCATATCACACACAGAGATTGAGTTCTAGAAATTGTAGACCTTTGTCTTTAACTCCTTAGTATCAAAATTACACCATTCTGCTACGATGGCACTTGCATGATGAAGCACATCCACTGAGAGTTGGAGAGATATCCGGATCTACACATCCCAACTCTAATCCTTCTAGCCGAACTGATATCGACATATGCACATCATTTTTCTTCATGTGCAGAACAATGGTGCTGATCAGAATTTAGGCTTGGCCATGATCTAGCTAAGTGGTGAAACAATTGATATATCTGCGAGACACAAGATTACGAACTTAGTATGACTCACAAATGCTGACTATAGTCTCTCTTCATCAAAGGCAATTATTTTCAGTTCTCCGAGAGCTGCTCCGTTGTCAGTATATAAAACCAGTATACCTATAAGGATCAGTACTATGTCCTTAAAAAATTGGTTAATAAGCATTTCTATCGTCCAGAGGTTTAGTAGTGTGCAGATTCCCCACCACTTCAACTTCTCCAAACCCAAACCAAGAGAACCAAATCCCACAACAACAAAAGGCATGGCTGACATTAAGTGGAGATTTTCTCTCTTCCACGCCCCACTAACTAAATCAATTCTCCGTTGACCATTATGACGTGCCTACTATCCAGACCACTAGACTCCCTCCAGTAACCAAGTGGGGTGACAAGTTCATACCCGGTGCCTTTAGCATCACTCACGCCCAAATCTGCCCAATAACAACCCACCCTCAACAACCGCCAACACATCAAGCTTATAACGGATCTCCACCCAAACCACCAGATGAAACATGGCACCTGGAATGGACTGCATTGGGTTTCAAGCACCTCGAGCTTGATGTGTTGCCGTGTGATTGGCCCAGTGGAAATCATCATGGGGTGGACAGCTCATAGGGTATGAATTGATGTCTTACTCACTGAGTGAATAATGCATACTGGAGGTAAGAAGGGGAGAGGTAGGTATATCCTGCGTGTTCCCCCCAGTTGCGTCTCCAGGAAGTGCAGTGAATTCTCCGTTACTTTGGTCCGGTCGTGTTAGCAACTATTGTGCTGCTGCTTGACCCCCACCCCCTCTTGTTCGACATTCTGGAGGTCATCTTTGACTACTATTGCTCGGCTGAAGAAGAAGATTTGAGTGTTAGTGTTAGTATTAGTTGGGATAAGTCTACAACTACGAGTACGGCTTCATCTACAGCTACAGACATGGTCGCCGGCGGCAACACCAGCAACATGTCGGCTAGATATACTCCCAATGTGAAGCCCGAGTTTGACGATGATCTCGAGGAGTATGAGCAGCCAGAGCTATCGTGAGTATCTTCCCTTCCTTTTCACCACCTCCCAGAACCACTTACTAACCATGTATACTTGGCATGAAACAGCCCCTACGAAACCCGCCTCGTAATCGTCCTCCTCGGCCCCAGCGAGCGCAAATTCTCCATTCCAGAATACTACCTCAAGCAGTCGCCCGTCTTCGCCGACATCCTAAGCACCTACCCGAACTTCATCACCCGGACGACCCCCTGCATCGCTCTCCCAGACATTGACGACGACATCACCCACACGATCGTCCACTACCTGCACACCGGCACGTACCAGACCCTCCGGCATGGCGGCGACTGGACAAAGACCGAGTACCGACGCAGCGTGCTCGCCTACGCCGCCGCATCCAAGTACGAGCTCAGCGGACTACTGACCCTCTCCAAGAAATACATGCAGAAGCTAGACAAAGACCTATCCATCTTCGACGTCCTCAGCGTGGCCAGAAAAGCCATCACCATAATCCCGGATTGGGATCAGTGGTTTTTCAGCGTGTATGTACGCAGCCGTCTCGCTGCAGCGTTTGATGAAGATGAGGACTTGTTCGAGAGTCCGCGCTTCCAGTACCTTCTGGGCGCGGAGCCGGGGTTCGTGACGTGCTTGGTCCAGGCCATGGTAGCTATTTACGAGGCGAAGCTGTCTGAGCTGAAGCAGTATCCTAAGATAAACGGATACCACCATAATGACAGAGACGAAGACAACAGGGAAGAGCAAGAACATGATAACACTAATGGTGGTGGATACATGGAACCTATACCCACCAGCCCCGGACGAAACTACAACAAAGCGGTAATCTTCATCGAGGAGACCATGTCGGACAGACAACCCTCCGAGGGCGCCCCCTCAGAGGCAGGATATCCGGACTCAATCCAAGAAGAGAACCTCACCACCACAAGAGAACACATGGAAGCGTTCCCCGAACTAACAGATGACGTGTACGTCCCTGAAGCGCAGCAACAGGAGGAGCGATACGCCCCGACCGAAGAGACGATCGTTGAGGAGCCAGGACCGGAGACCGAGACGAAGACACACGGACTAGAGAAAGACATAGTGACTGAGCGGTGGGGTGCATGGCGCAACTGGGCAACCAAAGACAGGGACTGGTACAGGAACGACATGCATGATGGAGCGACGACGGTGGTGCCTGAGAAGCCTGCTGTTCCTGAGCCGCCGCCGCCCGAAGACCCTGTTCCGGAGTACCCCGAGATGCAGCGCTCCGTGACGGAGGAGACTGCAACTGAGAGTGTTCCGGCGGAGAATGTCAATGTTAATGGGAAGAAGCTGGGGAAGAAGAGCCGTAAGAAGAAGATGCGGGCGCTGTTTTCCTCTGCGGAGGAGCCGAAAGCTGAGCTACAGGCTGCGTATTGATTGGTCGTGGGGGTTAGCGGATGATATTATGGTAAGACTGTACAAAAGCTACGGCGTTTGGGATTTGGTTTAGTAGAAAGTCAACATTGACGATACTCTCTTAATGTGAATTCGAGAAATAACTGAATGATTGGAATACAATGAGAATTGCTTAAGGAATGTCAGCGATAAGCCCGATAAGAATCCCGACCGACGTAACGCTAACCACATTCGGCATGGCACCTTCAATTTCCCAATTCCATCACTTTACTTTATCGCTGCTTCGCTCCTCTTCATTCCCTCATCTCGATATACAACAAACTCGCCCGCGGCTTCTTACCAGCAATCTCGAATATACCCTCCATCACCGCCCAAGATGTCACCTGCTCCATTAACCAAAACACTCGAATTCGAGAAAAAGAACCAGAACATGCCAAAACTCCCCAAACGTAAGCTTTCCTTCCTCCGCCTCTCTCCAAGCGACAACCCCCGCTAACCCTGCTACGCAATGTAGATGTGAAAGTCCAAAAGCGCCCGATCCCACATCCATCCACTCCCTCCCCATACTCAGGCTCCTCGTCACCCAAAACCATCTACGTTTCATCCAGCTCCCCCACAATGGGCGTTGTCAAGCGCGTCCAGAAGTACCTTCGGGCGGCGGAGAACCGCGCCACGGCAAAACTGCTCAGCGGAAATAACAAAGGAAAGAAGGGCGATCGAAGGAATCAGTTCGCGCAGTTGGCGCAAAGTAACGAGGCGTTGAAGAAGGAGGAGGTGTTTGTGAAGGCCACGGGGCGGGCGATGGAGAGGGCATTGAAGGTGGGGAAGTGGTTTGAGGCGAGGGGAGAGGAGTATACTGTGAGCGTGAAGACGGGGAGTGTCCTTGTGGTTGACGATGTGGTGGAGGATGAAGAAGAGAGGGAGAAGGCGGTAGAGGAGAGCGAGAGGATGAAAAAGGAGGTTGAGGAAGCAAAGCTGAAGGGTGAGAATGCGGAGTTATCCAAGTCGGCGATGCGGAAGAGAAAGAGGGCTGTTGCGCGGTTGGAGGGCGAAGAGGAGCTGCCGGAGACGAGGACGAGGTGGGTGAATATGGTGGAGGTGGCAGTTTCATTGAAGTGAGGCATTCCATGGAATGGTATTATGTTGCAATGAAAAAGGAGGACGATGGAGCCAACCGGCACGCTACTGAGACCAGCAAGGCAGGTAAGGCCCTTCATTTGCGGGCGCCATGGCCAAGCATTTCTGCAGATGCAGACGCAACTCAGCAAGCAGGCCCAATCTGACTTTAACCGCTTTTTGGCCCCTCGGAGTACAGCAATGGATCCAGACTTGGTGTCGATTGTGCCCTTGCCCGGTGTCTCGACGGCGGCATCAAAAGCCGCCTTGGAAGACTCTTCCGGCTATGCAGCGTCTACCCAGCGTCCATGTGCAGCGGGACGCCCAGCAGCAACGTACAAGCGTTGGCGGGCGATCTATCTCACAGAAATACAGGTATTATTCCTGGACAAGGGCACGGCAAACCCTCTATTGATCTAGTATTACTGAAAAATCAAACTGTGCTGTTTACATCAGAAGCAACTTCTAGTTGTTTTGTTCAAATCCTTCCCGCGCCCTTTTAATAGCACTACTAGCAAGGCGACCTAATTCTATCACAAAGTCTTCGAAGAGCTTAATGTGATAAGCCGACAATCTCGGGATTTCCGGTGGCACACGTGTTCTGATATGTGTTGGCACTGACATGAACAATTCCAAGTCGTCATCGATGCCCTCGTGCGTTGGGTTGAAGAGTATGTTGGAAAAAAGGTGGCAAACGGCTGTCAAGAAATAGGGAAGACAGAACCTACGAGACATGTTAATGATCAAACAGAATGAACTTGCCTACAACCAACGCGTACCTCAGGTTATTCTTGTTGAATTCGAGGCGGTCATCTAGGAATTTCTGCAGCATCGATCGACTCGCTTCAACGCTGATAGCGAGGCTTGAGCCCGCTTCAGATGTGTCTTGATTTTGGACCCAGGAAGAGCATCTTCCACTTGCTTGGTGGATCATACCCATGCAATACAGGTAGTGTAATTGAAAGATCGTATTTTGCATGTCCAAGGCGTTTGTTTCCCGATCAATGAGGCGTGGCCGAAAGTTGGTGGGAATAGACATTCTCCAAATTTCCAAGGCGCTGTCAAGATCGCGAATAGCGCCCAATAATTGGGCATCTGTCTGGCGCAGAGCTTTCAAGGAGTATAGTCGATGGTATACCTCAGACTGAAGCATGGCAAGACGTATGCCTGCGAGGAATTCTGTCGCAGTGTGGTGGATATCAGGGAGAGTGAGGTCGCACTGATTCTCATCCAGGCACGGAGAATGACCCGCGCGTAGACTAAACTCCTTATCCATGATGTAACATATCCAAAATAATTCTCGGACATGCATGCTCCTCCTGAACTGATCGTCATCGATGTAGGCTGGAGCAAGGTGACCATTTAGATGAAAGACGAAGCGTATCGCGGCTGCTAGTAACATCTCGAGAATCAGGATATTCCCTGTGATTACCAAGGAGCAAAGACTCTAAACGTGCATAATATCTTAGTACCCGCCTGCCTTGCTCACTTCTCACACTGAAATTTCCTTTCATCTTCCATAACCCAGTGCAAGGTTGTCAAACTTACGAGCATCAGATTGGCCTGCAGACCATCTATAGTAACAGACTCATGCAGCATCCGGGGGACCAAGTCGTGGGCAGTCTGAAGATGGTCCTCTGTACGTATTACTCTATTCCCCTGTTGTTGGCCTGCTGCATGTAGGCAAATTGTCGTGAACGCATGAATGCAGGCCCTAGCGCTGTCAGCACCAGGAGATGAGATACTTGTTTCATTATGGTAGGCGGCAGCGACAGTTGATTCGAAGAGCACTCGGTCTACAAACGGAAACAACCTGGCAAGGTCTGAATTTTGCCAGTCGTCGAGTAGCTGATACAGGAACTCCTTGTCCGGAAGCGGTAGTGCATGCGCGGCGCCATTCGACGTTGATGGATCGAGTGTAGATGGCCTTGGTGACGTATATTCGAGATTTACGTCTTCGCCGGTGCGTTCCTTGATCCACTGGCGGCCAGTAGCGGAGAAGAAAGGCAGGCCATTGAAGGTGCATAAATTCCCGAGAGTATGTCCTCCGACATGGAGATTGCTCTGGGGCCCAACAGTGAAGGTTAAGTCCGAACCACTTTGTCTTGTTGGCGCGGCTAATTGGCCGGTCACGTCTACATTTTACCCACAACAGGGTCAGTGTCTTTCTCAGTATAGATACAAGTTCTCAGATCATTGAATGGATGCTGGAAAGGGTAGTATATGTTTACCTTGAGAAGCAATAGGTATTGCTGTGGAATCAAGCCGTTGAGTGCTTTGGACAAATTTTAGTGAACAACCATGAATGCATTGAGAAAATCATACCCTGAAGAGTCATGGGATTCAGAGCGTTCCTGAATACGCTCCTGGTTGCGCTTGAAAGTACAAGGAATATCATGGTGATGGCACCAATTGCAACGGGGCGTTGCTGCATCACACTGGATCTAGATTGGGGTTTAAGATCGGATTGGACATGTAAGGAGTCGAAAATAGCAATCCGTACCTTTCTTTTGTAGCAGGCATCACAAGCGCGACAAATTCGCCGTCGGCGTTTGGGACGAGGTTTTGCTATAGATGGTCCTGACTGCATGCTTGGAATGGGAACTACATCATCCTTGACTTAGTTGTAGCAACTAGAACCCCGGTCGGAAGGCTGCGGCGATCGACGTCTCAGGTGCATCACGTGAGGCTGCCATCGCGAATATACTACTACCGATTTCAAAAGCGCCAACTATGGAAATATAGATAGAATATACGCAATTGATGAATTCGGCCTGGATATAGGTCGTCAAGTGAAACAAGAAAAGCATGAAATGGTCATTCATCGCTCGGCTGAAAAAAAAGGAGTATGCTATGATAAACTAATACACACAAAGGCGGGTGAGCCTTTTACACGACCTGCTTCTGCCCGTGAGAAAGAGACATTGACATAGAAAGAAATCCCACTGCTGCCAGGAATTCGTTACTGGTACAGCAGGGCGCCCACGAGGAGTGATATCTAGGAACAAACAAGAAAAGTGAGAGAGGGTCATGCAAGTTATGCAAAAAGGATAACTGCACATAAGAGGAGGTCAAGAAGAGGGAATAAACGGAAATAACGGGGAACGAAGAAGAATCAACCCATAGACCCAGCGCACAATCCCTGCTGAGCGTCGGAGCAGAATACAAGATGGGACGAACTAGAAAACAGAACCAGCGGAGAATCAGAAAGAAAAGGTATAAAAGGATCGGAGGTTGGTAACTTGAAGAACAAGATAAGCTTTTCAAGGTGCTATCGAATGCACAATTTGTGACATGCGCCAGCAGAAGGCAGGATGTGCTTGCCAAAATGATCATTTATCCATCTTCTGCCAGCCATTCAGGTAAGCCATCAACCCAACGCCTAGAAGCACCACTCCAAGCATAGACGCAAATGGACTGGATTGCTCCAAGACGTCGTGGCGGTGTGATTGTGTCGCAAATGTCGTATCTGCGTTGTCCACCGCTTTTGTACCTGACGACGTCGCAGTGGGCTGTGATTGCTCGGCGCACACGCTGCCTTTCTCTTCGGCAGACTCTCGCGGCTCAGATGGAAAACCAGCAGAAGCAGGAGCATCTGTCTGCGCACCGGACACTGCGTTGCCCTGAGCACGCTCTGCGCGCTCTTGCCGCAGTGTTTCAATCATCTCCGCCAGCGACTTCCGCGCCTCGACAGCCTCATTCTCCGCGACATCTGCCCGGTCTTTGAACATCGTGACTTGCTTCTTCATCTCCTCCATCTCCAGTATCATTGACTCGAGACGACGTTGTAAAACATCTGTTTGGCTTTCTGCCAAAGACTGCTTTTCAGAAGTGGGTGCATCGGAATCGGTTGAAATTTCGGCATCCGGCGGCATAGTCTTTGGTTCTTCCATTTCAGTCGGTTTCTTAGTGCTATCGTCTTCAGGTTCGGCATCTGTGGTTGGGCCTGGAGCAGATTGAGTGGATTTCATTTCCAGGCTCCGGGCCTTCTCCTCAGCAGATTCACGAGCATTCCTTTCCTGAATAAGTAACGCTTCAAGCTCCTTGACACGAGCGCCCTGGCTATCGAGCTCCCTTTTGGCGGAGGACAGAGCCTCAATGAGGGACAAGATCTGGCTATTCTCACGTGTAACAGGCGAGTTGGGGCCAAGCTTAGACTTTTCTGTCTCGGATCGCTTCAACGGCGATAGGGCGTCTGTGCCATTCCGCGGCAAAGCATCGGGCTTTTCGGGCAATGGTTGTTGCGGTGGAGGAGCTGGAGGGTCGGAAAAGCGAGAGAAAGAATCTACGCGAGGCATCTTTGGCCGCCCGTTTACTGGACGGGGAGCGTTGTTATCCACTGGTGGAGGCTTCGCTTTCTCCTTCTCCACATATCCGGGTTTCATTATGGCAGTCAAGAACTCGTCGGTTTGCCGGAGCTCTTGAGATTGCTGTTTAGCCTGTTTCATTTCACTCTGAAAACTCGTTAGAGCAAGCTCGCTGCGAATGTGATCCGAATGACATACCGTAAGTCGCTTGACAACTTGTTCAATAGATATAGGTGAATTCCAGTAGTTCATCTGACGTTGTTGCTGAATTGCGTTGAATTGGCTGCTAGCTGCACTCTGGGCACTGCGGTTGCTCATGTTGCTTCCCGATCGCCCCCTGAGATGCGACATCGGTTGACTAAGGGGAGACGGGAGCAGTCCATTTCCAGAAGCAGGATCCAAGTCGCCTAGGGTGAGGTCCAGAATATTCGGAATGCTGCTGTATACGCCGGCATGCTCAACCTTGGCGGAAACCTTATGATGGACAACCGTTTTCTGGTCCTCGCTGACGATATCAATTCCCAGCTCTAAAGTATCGTTCTCGCGAAGCTCATGGGGTTCTGATTCGCGGTTCTCTGGAGACAGCCGCTGCCCATTGACGAATGTACCATTTGAGGACTTAACATCCCTGATCCAGATCTTTCCGCTTTTGTCTGCCCAGATTTCGGCGTGCTGCCGAGACAGCACCTTGGAATCGAAGTAGCCGTTCACCGGTGTTGGCACGGTCTTGGCATTTGTCTGGCGACCTATGCGTAGTAGATCCGGATAAAACGGTACGTTGATCTGCTTCTTGTCGAAGGTACCGTTGATGGGTAGGAGTGTAAGGATGGCGGGGGGGTCGCCTACTGGTGCGCTTGCGGCGCGTACGCCATTTTGCTGTGATGCTTGAAGCATGTGTTGAGATGGAACAATGGAAGACGGCTGGTGGATCGCGGTCATAGTAGAAGAGGCTCCTGGGCCCGAAGAAAAGGCCGGCATGGCCTGGGAGCGGGCGTTGCTCAGCCCAGCCACCGGCTCTGACTTAGAATTTGTCCAGTTATTTCTTGAGGGTTTCTTCTTTGCTGACCATGTAGCGTGTTCAACGTTGTTCACGTGTCCCGCATTAGGGGGTTGCGGCGTAACTATAGCGGTCGAGGTTGATGAAGTAGATGCTAGGGAAGAGGAGGAATTCGATCTCTGAACAGTCCTTCGCGGCAAAAATGTGCGTGAAACTTCTTCCGCGTCCATTGAAGACAGAGCACCTTGTCCCCCGTTACCAGAGTCGAACCATCCCAAGTGAGGGCCCGATTGCACACTAGGTGGTGATGCCACAGCAGTCATGGAGAAGGATACCGTATGGTGAGTGTGATGGAAAGGAGCTCTATCTCATAGGCGCTCGTCCGCTCAACGGAAAAAGAGGATCGTCAAAGTATGCAAGGAGAAGCGTTCGGATGCTAGCCGCCCGTGAGTGCCCGTCGCGACGGACCTCGAAGGCAAAAATGTTTGTAGCGACGGTAGGCGCGCGGAAATATCGTGAATACAGTCCGTTCGGCTGGTAAGAGGTCACGTTAGCAATTGGCCGGACGACCCTCTTATAAACATCGACTCCGGTTCCGCATCGACGCAACAGCGCCTGCCATCGTCGAGGGCCACACGAGACCCAACAGCTAGCAAGTCAAACTTACCACGGCAGGATGAGTATGAACAGTTGAGTCTAAAAAGGGATCTGATGGTGAGGCAAGAAGGCGCTTCAGTCCTGACCAAGGAGGCGTGGAGGTCTTGGCCCGAACCGAGGAGTGAACGGACCAAGCGACCGGGCAGCGAAGAAGACGGAGGCACGAGACGGAACTACCGCCTTGCACAGGCTCCTAAGCCGCCGAAATGGTAAGTCGAGGCACTAGATCAGACGATTCAGGAGCAGACTTCATGGGGAGAGCCACCAACTTGCGGCGGGAGAGAAGAGCCGATCAGCTCACGGCTTCCTTCGTCTCCCTACGCCTGAGGCCAAAATCACGTGTTAACACACGTGTGCTTAAGTAACACCGCACAGACCTTTAGTTCTTAATACGGCAGGCGGTGTCACGTGCTTCTGGGCCTCGGGTTTCGATGCGCCCACCGTTGGAGCTTTGCTGCCGACTCTAGAAGACTGAAGCCGGAGGAAACGACCGTCTGAGGGAAACTGGTCTTGTGCTGTCAAATTTCTTGCGCTCGCTGTATATTTATTAACTATCATTCAACATGCCCGTCGTTGCTGGTCCCCCCCAAGGGCATGGTCCCTCTACCTTTGAGAAGAGTTAGTTAAACGGATCCCATGCCATTCACCAGCTGGATGAGTTTCGCACTCAGTCTGCCGTACGGATCAACTAACATGCTTTACAGTGAAGATGGGTGCCATGATGGGATCCAGTAGGTCAAGCAAGTCTGCAAGCTGATAAATACGGTACTAATCATTCCCAACAGCTGTTGGAGGTATCATGGGCTTCATCATCGGTTCGTCTATGCAAACGTAGCCCCTCCTCCGAACCCGACTAATATGGAGCAGGAACTGTCACCATCTTCCAGTACGGAGCTGGACCTAACGGTGTTATGCGTACCCTGGGTAAATATATGCTTGGTTCTGGTGCTACTTTTGGGTACGTTCTGCGCAATTCCTTGCGATTCTATGTCTATTTATCGGTTCTGTATGTTCGACTGGTTAATACTAATCATACTCTTTTGATAGTCTCTTCATGTCCATCGGCAGCGTTATTCGTACCGAAGGCCCTCACAACGATGCCTGGCTCCGCGCTCGCGGACCCCCGATGATGCTCCCCCGTCAGAGCCCTCTGCGCCCTATGCGCGACTAAATATTTGATGAGATGATGGAATTATACCAATTGAGGGATGTGAGCTTTGCGAGGTGGAGGAAGACTGTACGATAGCGTATCCTGAAACATGGAGCAAGGAATGACAAGTTAATCGCCGAGACGTCAAGACAGAACAGAGCAGCAGTGACAGTATCATGTACATATCGAAGGGCAACTCAACCCTGTCCGCTAGTCACCCATGCGTTGCAATGTATTGAACGTCCTGGCATGATTGGGTTAATCATAATGGAAGTCATGAATGATGCATGCTATAGCAAGTGCTGGTATATTCATCACTATAGTGGTCATCTACATCGCAGCTTCACATTAGTGAAGTATCATACTACTGACCATTCACACCCATGATACTCTGCAAACAAGCAATGAAAAGAAAAAAAAAAAAAAAAAAAAAAAAAAAAAAAAAAAAAAAAAAAAAAAATCTATACCCTTGATTTTTCCAACCTCAAGTCTATCCATCATCCATCT
>KZ851886.1:0-59600 GCA_003344505.1 Aspergillus phoenicis ATCC 13157
AGCCTTATCTACTAAGGTAGGCGGAAGGTAGCTGGAGGGTGTGGCATGAGCGGAGGCCGGTGTGGAGGAAGCCTGGCTGGTGTGGCGGTAGCGCCCCCCTTAAAATAAATTAATATAATATAAATATTCAGAAAGTTAAAATTAATATTAATTATATTAACTAATAATATTCCAGATAATAGTATAAATAGAATAAATATCATTATTTTTTTATTCAGATTTAATAAATACTTGCTTAGAAAGTAATTTTTATAATATTTATAAAAGATATATTATATAATATTTTTATCAGTAGTATTAAGTTGTTTTCTTTTATATTATAAAAAGATATTTATTTAATTTTTATTATAATTACAAATATTATTTATAATTATATCTGTATCTGCAGCTGTAACTACTATAATTATTATCTTAGATATTATTATTGATCTTATTAATATTATTCTAAAATTTATTATCAACCGCGTGTATAGTTAGCTAGGAGAACTAATCTTTATATATATATTTGAATTATATAAATTAAATATATATAGATAATAGAAATATATTTTTTATTTATATTATATATTAATTTATAATCAATAGCTGTAAGGCAGACATATTTTAAATTATTATAAGAAATTATAAAAATTCAGTATAATTTTTAATGTTTTTAATATTATGAAGCTTATTAAAGGTATTCATATAATATATAAAAGGATTTCTTAATTATTTATACTATTATAATAAATAAATAATTATAGTAAAGTTAAAGATCTTATATATTTTTTAAAAAAATATATATATACATTAAATATAAAATTATAGTTCTAGAAATATACCACAGGACTAGCTTTATATATAATACTAAGAATTATAAATATAGAATAATTTAATTATTTCTACTTTTTACAGTCAGAGTTATATATAGTAAATAAAATATAATTATATTATTTAATTTATTTAATATTATATTACAGTTCTTATTTAATAAAATATTATTATTACTGGTATAAACAGCCAGTATATATATATTTTTATCTTTATTCTTGAAATAAAAAAACTGGTTCTTCTAGAAGAGTATATTTACTTTAAAGCAGATTCTATATATCCGGATTTCATAAGTATAGATAATTTTATAGATTTCTTTATTATATTAACCAGTTAATCTGGTTTTTAAGCTTAAAAATAGCTTTGGAAATATAATATTAAATAAGTCTTTAGATAATATTATTATAAGTATTCGGCCACGCTACTTGCGTGGTAGAAGATCTGGTTAATTAATAGATACTAAATCTGGCTATTAAATTAATTAATATACCGCGGAGATGTGTGGTGTACTGATTTAAGATATAAAGATATTTATATATAATATATAAAAATACTGAAATTAATAATTGATAGTTATAAGGACTCATAACCTGTGACAGCAAAATGGATGATATTATATATGTATAAGCTAGCTAGGTAACTACATGAGGAGATGACTAGGTGGCTAGGTCCGAGATCACGTGATCTCCGTTCACAGTATTGACATAGTACTTATCTTAGTTGAACAGCCACAGCTTGTAGAAATAATTATTAATAATTTCAAAACTCTTATCTTACTAATCTCTATGTCCTCTGAGATATAATATATAATTATTCTTATTAATTCTCAGATTATAATCCAGACCTATACTGGTCTTTTTGGCTGCTATCAGTCAGACTAGTATATTATATACAGTATAATTATAAAATTAAACTGATTCTGACAGCTTTGCTGGACAGTCTTTCTGTAATAATTTTCTGGTTATAAGAAAATCTCTGGTAATAAGTAAATTAATTGTTTAATTAAGACCAGTACTAAGACTGCTACTATAAAAAAGATTTTCAGCTCTGTAGAAGCTATAAATCCTATATTACTTTTAGTTTATTAAATGTATTTTAAAATTCTAACTGCGGAGATATAAAAAATATAATAAATTATTAATCTTTACAGTCTGTACATATAGCAGATTTTTATAAAGCTAATTTTTAAAAACTTATTTTATATATAAATATATATTATATATGGAGCTCTGCTCTGATATAAATATAAATTAGAAAAATTACTTTAATAAGCTATCTAGATATTATTAAAACTATGAATATAACTGATTATCTTCATAAATTAAAAATATAGTTAATTTAATATATTTTATTTTTATATATACAACACGCAGGCGTGCGCGTGAGGATATATAAAAATTTTATAAATTTAATCTAATAATAATATCATCATTCCCCGCCAGCCACGCGGAGAAGATAACCACGGTATAAATATTTATTTAGAAAGTTAGTATAGTTATACAGAACTTATATCTCCCGGTAGTAATTATATTCAGTAAACAGAATCTTAAATAACTTTATAAAAATTAAATGCTCCCTGATCCACGTGGAAGAGAAAGATATAAATAAATATAAAAGAAATTCTGAAAGCAAGTACTTTATATATATAGACTTTTATATATAATATAGACTTTTATATATATTATAAGATTCTAGATATTAGTGACCTGCCGGCCGTCCTGACAGCAGCCTGGCTACTAAAATAATACTATCCGCCACTTGGCCGTTAGGACTGACATAAACGTGTATAAATCAATCAATCAATCAATCAATCTATCTATACAGAATCTATATTATTGTCTGAGTAACTGATATATTAATTTATATACATTTATAAGCCCTTATATACTCTATTTAAATATTTAAAATTATATATAGTTAATATTAATAATAATCTAGATCTGAATATTAATATCTTTTATAAATGAATTAATAACTGTCTTACTTATATTTTAGTCCGGAAACTATAATTATATAGTTTTTTATTAATTTATAAAAAAAAGAATCTATTATTAAAAAACTAATATCTCAATATATTAATTATATTTTTACCTTGTATATTAATACCATGGTCTATATTAAAATATTTAAATAATATAAAATAATATAGTATAAAATATAAAAATAAATTAAAAATATTTTTTATATAATTCTATGTCTCTGTATTACATGTTTTCTTATATTTAAATAAATATTTATAATTAAAAATAATAGTATGTACAAGGGCTGTCTTATTATTATAAATCTTTATAAATATATTAATAAAGATTATTAAATAATAAAATATATTCTATCATTATTAAAAATATTAGTTTTAAGACTCTTATTACCCTGGCTGCTAAGCTTAATTAAATCTTATATTACTTTAATATTACTTTAATATTTTTTAAGATATAATTATAAGAATTTATATATATTAAGCTGCCAGGCGGTTTTAAAAAATAAATATATATAATAAATTTCTTAAATTATTCTATAAATTAAAGTAAATAATACCATGTGAGTAATATGATATATTCTATAATTTTTTAATTATAAATAATTTTAAATATCTACATACAGACTACTTTATATTTACTAAAAATAGTCTTTTTATATTTATTTATATTAATAATATTCTTTGACTTATCCTGGACAGTGCTACTTTTATTAATTTAAAAATATTATTTATTCATATTTATTAAATTTATTAATAACAGTTTTTATATCTACTTTTTAAATATTAATATTAATAATAAATAAAGATATATATCTTTTTTCAGAAATTATATATTAAGAATTATTTAAAGTCTTTTAGCTTCTTTATTATAACTTTATGAAGTTATAAGAATATTGTTAAACTATATAATATAATAAGTATAAAGCAGGTTACTAAGTATATAATTAATATAATTCTAAAATATTACAGATATATTAACCAGTTTGGAAAATAAAATAATATATTTATAATAACTATATCAGATATTAAAAACTACTTTTTATGTATTATTTTTTAATTCTAATATAGTATTACGTAAACATTACATAGATTAAGTTTTATAAAGATTTTTATATAATTAGGATAATTTATTATCTTACTAACTAATAATAAAAAATAATTTTTCAATAATAATTATATTCGGGCTGTAGTAGTCTATATAAAATTATAATATATTATTTATAAAAAATAAATAAAATAAATATATATACCGAAGTGCACAAGAATCAGATCTATTTTTATTTATAATATAATTATTAAATATTTATAAAATATTTTAAACTTTTTTTCAAATAAATTATAATAGGACTGTATAGCGGTTACTTTTTTTGTAATCTTATATAATTAAAGCTAGAATATAAAAATAACATATCTATCTATTTCTGTACAAAAATATTTATAAATTTTCTATATTTATTAAATACTATAATTAAATTATCTTTGATTTTAGGCGCGTGGATATCTGCTTATATTTTAATTATATTGTAATCTTTTATTTTAACAGTATTAAAATATTACTTACTATTTTTTTCTTATTTTTTACTATAGCATTGACAGAAAATCATATTAAATATATAAAAGAATCCAGAATTTATCCAAGGTTTTTATATAATAAGAGACTCGATTAGATATATTTAATTATTATTTTATAGTTGGTAGACTAGATTTATTGGTATATTATAATTAATTGAAATATATACTTCAATTAGTTCTTTAGATATAATAATTATTATCTAAATATTTATAAAATTAAAAAAGTTTATAATTATAATTTTAATATTATTATTATATATAAAGTCAAAATTTCTAGATTTTTACTTAGTTTATATTCTTAAGATAATTAATTATAATTTATTCTAGTTTCTGATATTTAAAATATTTTATAATAATTAAAAGTTGTCTGCTCTGGACTTTTTCTCTAATATTTTTATTTATTATTTAAATTTTTAATTATATTTCTAGAAGCTAGTTTTATTTATTAATATATAGATTTTTTATACAGATTTCTTGTACTTTGTTTAAAAGCAAGAATTTTATATTATTTAGAAATTTAATTTTTAATTATTTATAAATAGATTATAGAAATATTATATACTTCTAGTTTTCTAAAGTATTTTAGGAATTGTTTAGAATTATATTTATATAATAATCAAAAATATTATTCTATCTATTATAAATAAAATAATCTAATTAAAGACTATTCGAAGAAGAACATAATCTAAATTAGATAAAAATTATAAAAAAATAAATAAAAGATAATATTAAGAAAATCTTTATTTAAAAATAAAATAAAAATTTATCTAAATATATTAGATCTACAGGATCTATTAGATTAGAAAAATCAAAATTTTATAATTAATATCTCAAGAATAAAAATTAAGTTAGTAATATTTATTTATGTTCTTATAAATATTAATTTTATTATTTGTAAATTAACTTATTATTTATAAGATGGGACCTTTTTGAAATATGAATATATTATTCAGGATTTACTAATGAAGATTATTATATTTTTAATCTACATTATCTGTTTTACTTTTATTAATAATAGATATTAATTTAATAATATACTTTTCTAAATCCTGAATCTTAGTTAATATAATATTATACTAGAAAAAATATAGTTTATAAAGTATAAGATTCTATTAGACTATTAATATTAATTTATTTAGCCAGATTCCTTATTATTATAAAATAAAAATAAAATTAATTTATTATATGAAATTTTTTAAGATATTCTATCCCCGCCTTCAATTAATTAAAATTATTAGTAGAATACTAGTAATTTACAGAAATAAATATTTCTAAAAAATCCTGGAACTATAATATCTAGTATAAATTTTTAAATTTATATTTATATTATTTTAAATTTGTTAAGGTTACCCGCAGGAGATTCTAATAAAAATAAATTATAATTTAAATAATTAAAGTTTTTGATATTAATAATTTATTTAGTTCCGGAAGCTCTATAACAAGAATGTCTTAAATCAGATTAAAAGAATATTAATTAAGATTATTATATTTTATAAATATTTTTAAAATCTAAGAGGAATTTATTATATCTTTAAATATAAATAAAATTTTTTTTAGAGAAACTAGATCCTGCAGATCAAGATTCTGGATTAATAAAGAAAATATATTAAGTAATTTTCATTTAAATATTAATATAAATTAATTAATATTTTTTTCATAAAAAAAATTAGATATTCTTTTATCTTTTTACTTTTGTAATTATTATATACTAAAGAGAGATAACGTGCTTGATATAATTTCTTTATATAAAATAATTCTATAAAAATTAAAAATTATTTAAAATTATATTTAAAAAGGTTTAGGAGATTTTATTATTTTTGATATAATATTATTTGTTTTACTTATTTTTATAATCTAGAAGCCTGGAGGATGACTATATCTGTATATTAATTAATAAAAATTCAATATATTAATTTACAAAATTTCTATTTAATTTTATTTATTAATAAAATGGTAGACTGCTTAAAAAACTTAAAACTTTTATAAAACTAGATATTTATAAAAAATTCTAATAAATTATATATAGACTCTGGCTTAGAAGATTTAATAATCTTCTATATATATTATAAAATATTTAAATTTTAAGTATTTTTTTATTTTATAAATAGTTCAGTTATCTTCTAGTATTTTTTAGTAAGATTTTTATAGACTTCCTAGATAAATTCATTACTGTATATATTAATAATATATTATTTTCTAGTAAAAATAAAAATAAAATATATTTTATACATATTAAATTTTAAAATATTTTTATATTAGTAATGTCCAAGCTATTATTTATAACTATAAATTTTATATAAAAATAATAAGCTTTGAAAATTTATAATTTTATTAATAATATATATCTAGATTTCACAAAATTATAATAGATATTATATAATAGTATTTTATAATTATTAAGAAAATCCAGTTCTTCTTGGATTTCTTAGATTTCTGTTTTATTTTATAAAAGATTATAATTAAATTATAAGACTAATAATTTAATCTAATTTAATTAATTTAAAAAAGTTTATTAAATATTAAAAAGATTCTAATATTTCTTTTTATATGAATAAATCATAATTTCTCAAGATTTATACAGGTTGAGATTAGTATAATAAATAAATAATAATAAATAATATTCTGATAATTAATAAAATATAATATTTTATAATTTATTATTCTAAGATTATATCCCCGCCGGAGTATAATTATAATATTTGTAATAAAAATATAATAGTAATTATACAGACCCTAATAATATAATAAGTAGAACCAAAAATTTATAATAATTAAAAGAATTTAAAATATTAATAATTTATTTAATTTTACTATATAAATTTTTTATAATTTTAAAGAAGCTTAATACCTGCTATAAGAGACTAGAAACTATAATAATAAAGAATATTATTAGAAAGCTATATATAGACTAAAAATATTTAAATGAGGAGAAAGAATTTAAATTATTTATAGTAATAAAATTAATTTATATAATATATTTTTAGCATTAATTAGAATTTATAAAAAATTTTTTTATTATAAATTTCCTCTTACTATTCTAATTCATTTTTATAAATTTCTTAATTTTTTATGAAAGTTACTGGCAGCTTTTACTTATATATAATCTAATTTTAATTCTAATTTTAGCAACTACTACAGTTACTATAATTTTAATAAATTCTATAATTATTATAATTATTAAAGTTCTTACAGTAAGTACCAGCTTTTCTTATAATTTCTGATATTTATACCACAGCCGTACTAGCTGTACTAATATAAAATCTAATATATAGTCTAGTACAAAATTCAGTATAAAATCTATTATAAAGCTTAATATAAAGTTTAGTGTCTTCCAGTAGACAGAAATATTATTATAATTAATTCAGTTACTATAATAAAAATAAATAAGTAACTCTGGCTGAAATCTCTAAGAAACTTCTCAAATATTTTCTGAACTATTTTATCTTAATTATTAATAAAAATTAATAGAATCAGTAATCCAGCTGGTAGTAATATTACTAAATATAGCTTATTATAACAGACTTCTCATATACATTTTAATATTAATAAAAACATTTAATTCAGTTCTATCTATCCAAGCCAGCTAAAAAATATAAATAAAATAATTATATTGTTTTATTAAGAAAATTTAGTTTTTTCTAGATTTAATTATCATAGAAATCCTGTTATTAAGCAGTCTTTTCTGATAAGTATTCTAAATATTTTTTAAAAATAAAAATACTCAGAAAACCCAGCTGGTAGACTACTACTAAAAATTAAATTTAATATTTTTAATTTTATTATATTAAATTATTCCTTTATTTAATAAAGTAAGGATCCGTTTAGCTATCTAAATAAGAATTTAAATAAAAATCTAAATAAAGATTTCTTATATTTTTCTGATAATAGCAGCTGTTATAAAAATTTTATTAAATTATGTAATATAAAGAATAGGATCTTACTAATAATCTTAATATGAGAAATAAGAATAAAATTACTGATAATGCTTTTTATAGAAATACTAAAGCTGAAAGGGATATCAAAATCTAAGTTAATAAAATTTAAATTAATTAAAATAATCAGATTAATTAAATTAATAAAATTATATATAAAAATATATTTTTATAAGAGTCTGCTAATCCAAGTCTACCTTTTATTCTTAAATATTTAATTATTAATAATTCTACTAGATATCTTTTCTAATCTGTTATAAATATTTTTATCAGTGTTTTTTTCAGTATCTTCTTAGAATTTTAATTATAATATCTGATATTCTATCTAGAATCTTGTTCAGAATCTCAACTGTAGTATTAAAAATTTTATTTAATATCTTTAGTACCTCCGAAGCCCTGATTATAATATTAAACAGTCTTATTAATATTTTTTAAATTTTTTTACAAGTTTTTTACTATTAAAATTTCTGAGTATTTTATTATATAAATTATTCTTTAAGATCCTGCTTTTTTAACAGTATTTTCAATATCTAATATTTAATATTTTAATTTTATTAATAAATGTTAAACCTGGTAAGTATAGTTTATATTTCTAGAATATCAGCATATAATTTTATTTAATAAATAAAAATCAATACAGACAGCCTGGTATGTAGTTTAAATAATAATAATTATAAAGATTAATTATTTATTTTATAAATTACTTTCCAGGCTTACAAAATATATAATATATAATAAAAAGCTAAAATATAAAAAATTCTTTAGTATATATAATATTTAAAGTTTATTATATAAAATTATAAATCTACTATTATAAAATATAAATAAATCTAGAAATATATAATAATTATAATATAAAAATTATAGATTAACACCCGCACTAAAAATCTGAAAATATACTATTTAATTAAAATAAAAGATTATTTTATATAAATCTATTCTAATAGAAGGCCCCGGGTCTATATATATATGTAAATCTTAATTAAAAGCTGATATATATATTAATATATATTACTATAATTAATATTTATCTAGTTTTTAGTATTCTAGAATAGATTTCAGAATAACTTCTAGAATAAATTCTAGAGTAGATTATATTATAATTATTAGTCTTTATATATAATATTTATAATTTTTTATAAATAAAAATAAAAAAATTAAATTTTACTGAGCCCTCAATACATGTAATTAATACTAATAAATAATTAATAAAATAATAAAATATATCATAATTCATAACTTTAATATATATAATTCTTTATAAATAAAAATAAATTATTTTTTTATAACTAAAAATTATATCCAGAAGTCTAAGAGCTGAAACAGACTATAAAATCAGTTTTTTTAATTTATATAACTTCTACTAGTTTAATTATCCGGCTGATTCTTATAACAGATCTAGATAGTATAAATAATTCAAGCAGTAACTTAAAAAGTAATATAAAAAGTAATATAGAATTTAATCATATAATATATTATAGAAGATGTAATTCAGCTTTATTATTAACCTTTATATAATATTATAAAATTTAATTAAATAACATATATATATATCAGATATCTAAAGTAACTCTAATTATTAATCAATTAAATTTAAATTTATAATTATGTTCCAGTCCCGGTAAAGAAGTTCTATAAAAACTGGAAGATTCTAGATTCTGTAATATAAATAAAATTCTCTATAAATATCTGCTGGTTATAGAAACCAGTAGTAATATTTTAATTATTCTAGATATTCTAAATATTATAAATGCTGTAAAGACTGCTGTAAAAATTATTCTAATAAATCTTACAGATATTACTTAGTATATTAACTAAATTATTTAATTAATTATAATAGCTATTAATAAGATTATTCTATAGATCTATTCAATTCAAGCCAGTAAATAAAATTTAGTTTTAATAGTATTTACTAGAAGTTACTGCGGGCGGCTAAGTATCTTTAATAAAATATTATAGAATATTATTTATTAAATAAATATTTTGGGAAAAAAATATTATATATACCCAGGCATCGCGGGCATGTAAATATATTATATATAAATATTATAAAATAATTTATTATTAGTAAATTACAGATATCAGCAATTTTAAATCATATAAAAGATTATTTTAAAAAATTAAAAATTAAAAATAGAGAATTTATCAAATTTATATACTCTGATTAAATATCCTGAACAATACTTGCTATCTTTGAAACAAAAAGATAATAATCTTAATTATAATTTTTTTTATCTCTATTAATTATAGATAATAATATCTAGGGCTTTTTATTATTTTAAGTTATTAAATATTTTTTTTAATAAATATAAGATCTGCTAAATAATTCAAATATCTAAATTAAATAAAACTCTTAGATTAAATATTATTTTTAATCATACATTATAAATTATAATAGAGATCCGATCCTGGTCTCTATTCTAATAAAACTTTTTAATTATTATATTAAAACTAGTTATTATTTTATATACTTTTATAAAATTGAAATAATTATTTTCTGTAAATCCAATGTCTTAAGTATTTTATATTAAAAATCTACTAGCTGATTATCCTATCAAATATTCTTAATAAAATTATAAAAGCTTTATTAATTAATTAATTATCTTATTAAAGTTTACAGATTTCTTTTAAATAATTATTTTAATAAAAAGAAATAAAATATTAAAATAATCTTATATATAATATTTAAAGTTATATAAATTGTAAGACTGGAAATATAGTTTTTATTTTATTTCTAGATATTTTTAAAATTTTTAATAATATATTTTATAAGTAGCTGCTATATAATCTTCAGAAATACTAGATATTTTTAATTTATATTAAATAATTTTATAGTTTTCTGTAATAATATTATATTATTCTTATTTTTATAGAATACATGATACTATATATATAGTTAATATAAATATTTTCTAAAAATCTTTATTATTTTTAATTTTATATATTATTTATAATACAGATATTAAAATCCAGGAAGACTTTTACATAATATAAATAATATTAAATATATAAATAATATAATCTTAATGATATAGAGATCCATGAAATAAAGAACTGTAATATTTTAATTTATAAATATATTAATAATTTATTATACTAATTAAAAATACACGCATTGGTTATTAAATTCTTAAAATTCTAATTCATCTATTTTATTTTCTGTATAAACAGAAATCTGAGATTTTAAAAATAAATTTTATAAAAATTCCAGCAATAAACTCTACAGCAGCTTCTAAATTTTATAAGATATTTTTTATTCTTAGAAAAGATAATTTCTATTTAAAAATCAGTTAAGCTGCTTAAAATTAGTCTTCATAGATATTTTACTAAAATTAATATATTTATTATAAAATATCTGAACTATTATAATTTTAGAAGGACTTTTTAATTATAGATATTTATATATAAAAA
The DNA here is from genome assembly GCA_003344505.1 of Aspergillus phoenicis ATCC 13157. Classification (NCBI taxonomy): domain Eukaryota; kingdom Fungi; phylum Ascomycota; class Eurotiomycetes; order Eurotiales; family Aspergillaceae; genus Aspergillus; species Aspergillus phoenicis. The sequence goes on from KZ851886.1 coordinate 11,704, forward strand.
CTTAAGATATATTTTTATAAACTGATTCCCCGTGGTAGTAATCTTCATAGATATATATATATATATTATTAATAATATAAATTATTTAATTATTAAATATAATATATAGAAGCTGATTAATTCTAAAGTTATCTAGATTTATATTAGTAGTTCTATTATTAATAAGTATATAAATACAGCTGTGATATATCTGGATTTTTTATCAATTTAATAAATCTGTTTTAATATATATTAAGTTTAATATATTAATTATAGAGAGAAATAGTTTATTACTAGTTTTATAACTAGCGAGAAATCTAATATTTTTAAAAAGAAAGTAATATTAATATAAATCTTTTATATTTAATATTATTAGATCATGGTTTATTTAAAGATTATTAGTAATAAGCTTACAGATCTTAAGATTAAAGAAATTATAGACTAGTAGAAGTCTAAGCTAATAAATATTATAATAAAGATTTTATCAGAAATCTTACTAAAGATTTTAGTATTTCTGATATTTTTATTTATACTGGTTAATTTTATACTCTGATATAGGTCCTGCTGGATACCTAAATCAAAATATTATAAAAGTAATATAATAATAAAGATAAAATAAAAATTTTAGAATATTTTTTATATAAATATTATTTATCTGAGCTATTACTGAAGCTGATGCTCCAGAGTATAATTTTATATAATAGTCTGTCTCTCTTTAATTAAATAAGGTATTATTATACAGCTTTATATAGGAAAGATTAGATTTAATATATATTTTTATAATATTTAATAAGCTGATACTAATAGATGTCTGTACTGAATTTTGGAAATTATCTTTTATATATTAATTATATCCAGAAAATATAATATATTTTAATAGAAGATTCAAGATATTAATATTTTTAATTCTAACTTTGTTATTCAAGACTTAGTTATATTCTTAGATCTTATAGATATTTTATAATTAAGATATATCTAATAAATAACTTATTTTATATTACACACAGGAAGATTAATATATCTTAATAATTTTATTCTATAAAGTTTCTGCTTCTGGACTGGATTTCTAGTGATATCCAGCTGCAAAGAGTTTCTGCAGATGAAGCTATTTTATTATTTATACCTATTTATATATACTTTACATGCCTTACGGGAATATCAGGACTCATTATTCTAAAGCCTATTCTTAATATCTTGGTAGAGCAGGCTTTTATTATTCTAATAAAATTATATAAAAGCTAAAGATAAGATTATGCAGGCAGTAATAAGTAAAACAGCTGCCAGGAAAATAATTAGTAAAATAATAATAGAAAATACTCAGAAAATATTCAAGTTATAACTAATAGAAATTTTAATAAAATATTTAGATAAGTAAATAAATTGTTAATCAAGCAGGCACTAAGATAGATATTTAAGGAAATAGATATTATAAAATAAAAATAATAGATAGCACAGAACCAAGTAAGTAGGAGAAATATAATATATAAAAAAAAATAATAAACGCGTAGCAGAATACTATTATAAAAAATATTAAATTAATAAAATAATATAGAGTCTACAGGGCTTACAGGAGCAACTGGAGTGACAGACAGTAAGATTAAGAATAATCAGACTATATATATCTATTATTTTTAATAGAATTAAACCTGGCAGCCACTGTTAAACTGCTATCTGTATAGCTCTAATAGTACAGCAGAGAAGAATGACCGCTTTTTCAGCTAAAAAGTTAAGATGTAATCACGTGACTAGCTAGGACCTCCGGCATGGCCCGCAAGGCGCCGAAACGGAGTAAAGAATCAAACAAACAAAATAAACAAGCGGGTTTATCAAATAATTTAGAAATATTATATATTTGAATATATTATATAATAAGCAGAAGATTATAAGGTCTTTAAAATCTAAATATATTTAGATTTAATAAAAATCTGTGTGGTTAATATAATACAATATTTTATTAATTAATAATAAAGATACCAGTTCTTTTTTATGATAATATTTAATTTCTAGTAATTAATATAAAAGTATAATCTGCTACCATATTTCAGAATTATTAGAATAGATAAAATAAATAAATTTTAATCTAATTTAATAAAATTTTATACAGATTTTTAATATATTTCTTAAGAATTTTTAATTTTTCTTATTATTTTATAGAGAGAAGCATATTCTAACTAATCCAATTTTTATAATTTAATTTAAAAAATAAATTTTATAAAAAAGTAACAGTATATCAGAGATTATTCCAAAGAAATATATATATAAATATAATATATAAGAGATAACTATTTATATATATATATATATTAATTTTTTTACATCTTTTTAATTCAATTTCTTATTATTGGTTACTTAATCTACCTTATAGAGAAAGACCAGGCTGGTCTATGTCTTTAAAGTTATTAAATATTAATAGATATTAATAGATATTAATAGATATAAATAGTATTAATAAGAGCTATATCTAATCTAAATACATTATAAAATTTATAAGAAAAATAATTTTAAATATCTACAGTTCTAGTAAATCAGGTATGGCATAGAATTTCTAATTTATATATATTTATATAATTAATACGTTAATAAAAATATTGAGAAAAAATTTATTTTAATAATTAATATTATCTTATTACTTAATACTTACAGGCAGTAGATTAGATTCTACTATTTTTTATAATCAGAGAATCTAGCCAGATAATGAATTTATAAATATAATTTGAAAGAATCTATTATAAAAAGATTATTCGTTTATAATCAGATTTAAGTAGATAATATATATTAATTCATTATTATTTATTATTAAAGCTAGTAATTCTGTTAAATATTTTGAGCAGAATTATATAAAATCTAAAATATTAAATTTTTTATATAATAAATATCTTAGCCTTGATAGCAATACCAGAATAAAAAATTAATATTTCAATTATTAAATTAATTATATTACTATTTCAAATAATCTAGTATATTAGAAATTTAATAACTTAAAATTATCTTATCTAAAAGAAACTTCGTTTAGATAAAGTCTTTTTATTCCTGATTTAATTTATTTTTTAAAAATTTTTTCTCTACTAGTTCCAGTATCCTAAACTGTTTAGATTTTATATCCAGATATCTATTTTTAAAATAATAATTTATTCTTCTGTATTTATAACTATAGTAAAATTATTTATAAAGACTTAAGTATTATTCTAAGTCTAGATAGTGATGTTTTCATTATTATAAAAAGCTCAGTTCTAGATTGAATATAATTTTATATCTTTAAAATATCCAGTCGTATTAATATAATAATTTATTAGAAAATAGAAAGATTTAAAAAATTATTAATCTTAAAATAATTATTTTAACTACTTATGATTTTATAATATAACTTTTTATTATTCTGTCATGGGAAGCTAGAGGTCTGTAATTTAAATTATAAACTAGAAATAAAATATATAAGAATTCTTATTATTTTTATCTAAAATATTTAGAACTTATTTTTCATGGTGAGTAATTAATTCAGATTTTCATAAATCTTAATAAAAATTGCCTTCTGTGAATTTTAATACAAAAAATAATATATACTAAGATTTTTTCTTTACAATAATGCCAAGTATAGGCCTGTTGAAGGAGAATATTATTAGAATAATTAATATTTATAAATAATTTTTAATGAATCTAGTTTTTATTTATAGTATTAAGAGTTTTTACTTTTAGCTGAAATAGAAAAATCTAGTAATCTAATATTTTTAATAATTATTGTTTCCAATTTTAGAAATAATAAGTAGTTTTTATTATTATTTCTACTTTAATAGTTTTTTTTATACGAAGATTATATTTAAGAATTATCTATTTATATAGTAGTTATTAATTAAATTAAATTTATTATTTAAAAGTCCCAGATTTTCTGGCTTTTCTGATTTCTTAGATATTATTTATTTTATAATATATTTTAAGTTCAGAATTTATAATACAAGCTGCCTTGCTAAGGCCTTTTATAATTTTTATAAAATATTTATCTATGTAATTGTTTCTCTTATTAGATAATAAAATCTTCCAGAAAAACTAGATATTGATCAGAAGCCCTGGTATCTATAATTATTTAAATAAGAATTATTTAAATAATCTGAAATTACTAAAGTTTAGAAGTCATTTATATCTTATAAATTTTTAACTAGATTAATTTAATCAGTTTAATTGATTTAGTATGATTTATCAGTAAATCTTTGAAGCGATACTGAGACGCTAATAAGAAGATAATAATTAATAAATCTTAAAAATAATTCTTTTGATTATATGCTAATTTCTTTTACAAGGAAAATAAAAACGAAATTTGAAAGTAAGATAAAAGTCTAAACTATGATAATAGAGAATATTATTAGAAGTCTATATATTTATTGGAAATTTTTAAATCTGGAAAAAAAAATAAACTATTTATAATAATAAATTCAGTCTGTTTTATATATTTTTAAAATTAATTAAAATTTAATAAGTTCTTTTCTTTCTTTTTATTTTTATTATACACCTTTTTTTATTAATCTTGTTTCTTTATGTCTCATAGTTTCTTTTTATTAATCTCACTGGTAGCTTTTACTTAAACTATTCTAGCTACTGCTGTTTTCAGTTCTCGGAGTAGAATAGATCATGTGAGCTCTGCGGAGAAGTTATGTGGTGAGGTATGGGAGGCCGAGGTCTTACACCTGCCAGACTTATTGAATAAAAGTTTTTTATTATTATTTTATTATTTATTATTATTTAAATAAAAGTAAAATTCTGACCCACTGTTTTATTAAAAGAAGTTTAGTATTAGAACATTTAAGAATTATTAATATTAAATCTTATTAAAATTTTTAGTACTCCGATTATTCGGGGTCTTATTTAAAGTAAAATTATATATATATGATATTTATAATCCCGAGCCGCGTGAAAATATCTTAATATTAATTAATATTAAGAACTTTTATAGAACTATACAGCTAAGCAGAGAGTATCTTATTATTAATAATTTTTAATTGTAAAATTTTATTAATAATATTTAATAGAATAATTAGTAATTCTTAGAATTTATATAATTATTCTTGTCTAGTTTCCGAAGTATAATTATTATGAACATTTAGAAATATATAAAATAATACCCGTAATCCAGACAGACATTAAAAATCTTTAATAATATTTATTAAATTTAATTTAATATCTATTATAAAATAAGATTTAAAATATCATTAAGACTAAATATTTTATATAATATAATTTAATATACAGTTCTATAAATCTCTTATAAAATAATTCTTGGTATATATAATAATAGTAAATAATAATATTTTATAATATTATTCAGATCTACAGTACTGATATTTAAGAAGAGATATTTTTTAAAATAATTTTATTTTTCTTATTAGAATTATATAAAATAGATATAAAAATAGGTTTAAGATTATCTTTAGCTTATATTTATTATATTAATTACTAGAATTCTTATATAGATTTATTTTCTTTATTAACCTTTTTATAATATATAAATTCTAATATTTAAGCAGTCATCTAATCTGCTGTATAATATATAATATAAAAATATTTTCTATTCTATTCTAAATATATATATTTATCTTTTATTTATTCTATTTTGTTTTGCTTCACCTTTTCTATATATTCTGAATGGAATTATTATATAATCTATTATTTTAAAATTACTTGATCAGCTGTTTCTGTAAGTATAAATATAAGATAAATTATAATAATATTAATATTAACACATTAATCTAGTACTTACACCTAGATGGTGTATATATATAATCAAGATTTTTTAAGTTAATTTCCAAATAATTATTTTACCACTGAATTAGAGAGATCTTAGTAGATTAGAATTCAGATTAGCTTAATATAAATTTATAGTCAATATTTTATTATTACTTCTCGTGGGGCTGGCAGTTCATTAACTGATTTTAAAAATTATAAAATAATCTATATAAAATGAATAATAGTCTTAAAATATTTTTTTATATAATTATTTCTATAAAAAGTAGGAGCTTAAGCTTAGACCTAGTAATTAAGTTAATTGAAATCTCTGTTCTAAAATCTTAGTATTCATATTATAATATAATTTATATTAAACAATATAAATTATTACTACATGCCTGAATTATATAGTTAAATATTATATATTTTTATTATAGAAATATATAAAAGAATAACAAGACTGCTCATATAAATATATAATATATTTTTTTTAAAAGATTAATATCATCTAATAAAATAAATATTTTATTATATTTTTCTGATTCTTGATATATCTGGAGTATATAATAATATCTTTTATTAATATTTATATGATCTATGAAAATAACTAATACTACTAATATTTATTAAATTGAAAATTTTTTACTGATTAATATATAATAATTACCATGCTGGAGAATATCTCTGGAAAAAAATTTAATTATTATTAATATTTTAAAGAACTTTTTATTATTCTTTATATTTTATTTATTTTATAATATTAATCTACTGGATGATCAGCCGAATAGTATATTTTTAATTCAATATATAAATAATATCCGTATACTTATCTAGAAACTTATATAAAATAATTATTTATAATTCTAATATGCGCATAACTATGCTAAGCTATAAAAATAAATGTATATACCTAAATTTTTATTAAATATAGCCTCATTTATCTGGTCAGAATATATTTTATAACCTTATAATTTTTATATTATAGAAAGCTAGTTTTTTATAAGAAATCAAGATCAAGTTTATTAAAAAAACTTTATTGTTTTATATCTATCTTAATTCTAATCTATTAGAATAAGCCTATCTAAAATAGCTGTAAATTGAAATAATTAATTTAGTTTTTATATTATTTTTAATTACAGATTTAATATATTTTAAATTTATGATATATATACACTATATTTTTAATCTTCCAGCTTCTGTATAACTGCTCTATATAATTTATATAAGATATTTATAGATATTAAAAAACAGTCTTAAATATCATTCAAGTTCTAGGAAATATCCAGTATCATATTTTCTATTATAGAACTATAATCTTCCCGATAATTTTCCACGTGATTTTTAAATTTTACTTTTATATATTGATTTTCTGCCTCGCGTTTAAATTATTAAAAATAACTGTCTGCAGATTCTGGTCTTATTATTCTACCAGATATTTTATAATATATATAATTAATAATCTATTATAAAGAGTATCCTGATCAGGATTCTATACTATTATTCTTATAAAAATTTGAAAGAGATTTAATCTAGTTTCTTAATAGAAATCTAGTAGATCTATTTAATTTTAAAATAATTAATTCTATTATAATTCCTCTGTGTGATAGAATTTATTAAATATATTAACTATAAATTTAAGGAAAAATTATTCAATAATATATATAGTTTAATATTCTTGTCCAGACTTATATTAATAATAATAATTATAAAAAAGATATTAAAATAATAATAATTATAGTCCTGCTGTCTCAGCCGCTCTGTTAACCTTGAGATAATATATATAATATATATTAAAATATTAATTAGTATTAATATAATTCTTCTTTTAATTAAATAATTATAATTTACAGATACTTCCACTGTTAATTTTATAAATCTTAATACTTTTATTTTACTAATTTCTTTATTTCTAGAGATATAATAAATAATTATTTTTATTAAGAACTAGATTATAAACCAGGCCTGTATTAATTTTTTTATAAATATTAATCAGACTAGTATTTTATATAAAATATTATATAATTTGATTAATTTTAACAGCTTTAGTAAATAATATCTTTATAATAGCTTTCTAATTATAAAAAAGTCCCCGGTAATAAGTATATTAATTATCTAGCTAAAATCAGCACTGAAAATACTGTTTAATAAAATATTATTAATAAAATTGGTAAGCTGATCTTGCTTGTAGTCTATTAAATATATTTTTATATTTTAATAAATAAAATTTAGAAGATACAGTAGACAACTATTTTCTATAACTTATATATAAAATAAATTTCTATAAAACCGATTTTTAAAATATTTATTTTATATAAAGATATATACTATATATAAAGCTCTACTTTAATATAAATATAAATTAGAAAAATTATATTAATAAATTATTTTAGTACAATCAGTAAAACAAAGCTAATTATATATTTTATTTTTATATATATAACACGCAGGCATGTGTATAGAAATTTTTAAATATTCCATAGATAATTATAAATCTATATTAAAATTAAATCTACTAGTCTAGCTCGCAAAGCAGTGCAGTTTATTTTAATAATATAAATTCTAGATTAATTCAAGATCTTTCCTAATAAGATTATAAAGAACTTTACTTTTTTATAAATTTAATTTAATAAATACCGCCCACCCCTGCCAGCCACGCGGAGGAAGATATTATTAATTATAGTATATATGAATTACCTAAAAATAATTAATATAATTATACAGGATTTATAATCTCCTGGTAATAACAGTACCCTGTGAATGGGATCTCAGGCGTATATATAGAAGTCTGTATAAATTAAAGCTCTTCTTAATCCATATAGAAAAAGTAAATATAAAAAACAATAAGTATAGAAAAATATAAAGAAGGTGAGTATTTTATATTATATAAATATTTTATATATATATATATATATATATCATATGGTTCTGGATACTGGTAGTCCTACCAGCTATCCTGGTAGCAGACCTGGCTACTAGAGTAATATTATCTGCTACTTGGCCGCTAGGACTGACATAGTATATATGAATAAATTAATTAATTAATTAATCTGATTAAGAAATTAAAAGAGAAGTCTGATAACATAATTTAATATTATTTGATAATTATCTTTAATTCAATCTTCTAGTATTTATAAATATAGTTAAAAATATTATATTTTTTATTATAAAAGATATAGCAGGTATAGTTTTTATTAATTTTATAATCCTCGCGCAGTATATTCGGACGAGGTGTTTATAATAATATTAATATATATTTTGAATATTTTCAATATTCAAAATATTAAAAAATATGCTAGTTTTAATTATAAATCATAATATTAAAGTTATTATTGTCCAGTAAAATCTTTATATAGATAACTCTACTAACAGTATAATTATTATGAAATTCTATTATCAATATAAAACATTTATTCTTTTAAATAATTCTTTTTTAAGATTTTATTTATTTAATATATATAATATCTGTCAGAATAGCAGCTTAATAATAAATATTAATAATAAATAAATAATCTACCAGCTTATATTAATATTTTAGTATATTATCTTTTGTATTTATAGAAAGGCGCTACTACCATACAAGCCAGGCTTTCTCTATACCGGCATCCGCTCATGCCATATCCTCTGCCTATCTTTCTTCTATCTTAGTAGATAAGACTTGCTTTTTAATTTTATTAGTATACCACCGCCTTCCTAACCAGAAATACTCATGGCCTGATATGTGAATTTTCTGCCTCAGGTTATAACGAATCTTAAGTAGTAAGTAGATGGTGAGGTTCTGCTGATTCAAAAAACACACCTTATCTAATAATAAGCAAGCCTTACCTACTAAGATGGGCAGAAGATAGGCAGAGGATGTGGCATAAGCAGAGACTGGTGTAGAGAAAGCCTGGCTGGTGTAGTCCCCCTATTTATATCAATATCTATATTTGTAAGGGCCACAGTATATTTATAATATTTAAATATTATATATAATTCTAGACTCCCAATCTAGAGAGCTTTTATATATATACAACATTTAAAAATTGTTATGTTATAAATAATTAATAAAATATTATTATTAAAGAGGACCTGTTCTACTATAATTCTGTAATTTAAAATTATAGTCTCCGCTGGTAATAATACTTTTATTGATTCAATTAAAGTCTGGTTTTTATAATAAAATAATTAAATTATTAAATTAATAATTTTATATATATACAGTTCTAGATTTTCAGCTGGAGGCTATAGCCGCGCCGGAATCCCGGAGGTTTTTATAAGAATTAAAAATTAATATTAACCTTTATAACATTTATTTTATTAAACTAATTAAATATATATAATTTTAAGATTAATATAAAATCATATCCGGCTGTTTCAAGATATAAATATAATATCAAAATAATTATAATTATAGATAAACTGCTTTTACGTTTTATTATTATAAATAATTTAATAAATTTGACCTGGTCAGCTTTATATATAATATTCTTAATTCTAATAACATTCTTTATAATAATATCTAGAAAAAAGATTTTAATTATTCTTTTTATAATTATAATTATGATATTTAAAAAGCTCAGAAAAATACTTTTCAGAAATCTTTACTTATTATAAACTTTTCTAATAATATTTAAATATTTCTTAATAGAGTATTTACTTGAACATACAAGTTTTTTATAATAGTTGGATTAATTATTTAGATTTATATAGTCTTTCTTTTAAATCTTTACGATATTATAGCTACACAATATTGAAAGATATCAAGAAAGCTCTGTAGATAATTATAAACAGTGGTTTAAAATAACTTTTCAAGGTCTTTTGACCCCTAAAGGCGCTGGGTGGCGTACTTTTGCTGGGGTGCTGATTCCTCTATATGGCATCAATCATATAATACCAGTACCAGGCGCGCGGAATAAAGCAGCGGTAAAAAAAAGAAAGAAAATATTATAATAATTATAATAGTAACAGCACTGGAAGAGATTATAAAGCTGGAAGTAGAGATACAGGTAATAGTATAACTATATATAGTATAAGAAATATTAAAAAGATAAATTATTATTCTTATTTTTTTTTAAAAATTCTTAATAAATAATAATATAAATCACCCACGCATCTGCCAAAGGAATAAAGGAAAGTAGTAAGCCTAATATATAAAATATATAATATATAAACGAGAATTATTACTATACAAACTCGCGGTTTATATGATAAAATTATTTTTTATATAAAATGCAGATCATGCATTCTTATAAATTATTATAAAACAATATATATATATATTATATATCTGCTATCATGAAGTAATAAAAAATAGATAATAATTATTATATATTAAAAAATTCTATATCATAAAAAAATATAAAAAATATATAAAAAAAGTATTATCAAGCAGGTGAGGCAGCAAGGCAATAATATACTAATAAAAATAAAAAAAGATAAAGAAATTATCAAAAAATCATATATATATATATATATATATATATATGGCGCGGGGAAGATTACTGAGTTTATATGTATATTAAAAATATTTAAATAGGATAAATAATAAGATTATTTATGTTTATATCTACTATAATATAAAATTATAAAATAATTATAAATGTTATTCATAAACACACTCACAGCGGGAAATATATTTGGTATTATTCTATTTTTATTGCAGATAAAGAGAATCTATTTATAATAAAAAATAATATTAAATTATAATATTTTAAGAAATAAAATTATACAGAGCATGAAAATATTAGGCGGAATTATAGGAGCGCAATTTCTGAGAAGAGAAAGGGTATTAAAGATATAAATATTACTTAGATATATAGAAATAAATTTTATAATTAAAATTAGATTGTATAGTTTTTTTCTTTCTATTTTCTATCTTATTGGCTTCTCAATTCTTACAGAGAACTAGTATTCAGTTTAAAATAGAATAGTAGCTAGTAGTCTTATATATAATTGATCTTATCATGTCTTCTACCCATCCCTAAAAGAAGTATATTATTATTTATATTAATTATTATATTATTATTAATTTTAATACTAGAATCAGATAAATTCTAGCAGAATTATTTATAAATTAATATCTTAATATCCAGTTACTTAGTATAAAACTAGATTATCTGAATAATCTAATTATTTCTACCAAAATAATTTTTATTTTAAACTGCTATAATTTTCTTCTTAATTTTTAAGCAGGTATAAATCTACATAATATATTATAATTAATTAAATTCTCAGTCTTACGAGATATTCTGAATGTTAATTCCAATAATATTAAATAATTTCTTTAAAAATCTTTTTAATATATAATACCTGACCAGGAGATTGAAGAAATCTGATAATATAATTTAATATTATTTATAAATTAATTTTAACTGAGTCTTCCTTATCTGTAGATACAGCTAAATATATATATAATATTATCTATTATTAAAAATATAATAGATATAATTTTTATTATTTTTATAATTATTAATTTTATAATTTTCTATATAATACGCACAGCACAGGCAGGGTACTTGTGGTAATATTAATATATATATTTATAATTTTAGTATTTAATAGAAATTTTATATAGATATTTCTATTAACAGCGCAGTTATTATTAAATTCTATTATTAATATAAAAGAATTATTTAATTCTTTTCTAAGACTTTGCTTATCTGATATATATAATATTTATTAAAATAACATTGTCTAATAATAAATATTAATATAATAATAAGTAAATAGTCCACCAGTTTACATTAATATTTTAAAAAATTATTTTTTTATATTAATATTTATATTTATAAAAGCTACACGTAGTACTTAAATATTATATTTAATTCTAAGATTTTAATTTAGAAGACTTTTATACTTATGATGTTTAATATTTTTTATATTATAAATAATAAAACATATTATTATTAGAAAGAACTTATCTAGCTGTAATCTTATAATTTAACGTTATAAAAATTCTACAGACAGTAATACTTTAATCAATCTAATTAATTAAAATCTGATTTTTATGATAATATAATTAAATTACTAAATTAATAATCTTATAAATATATAGTTCTAAATTAGTTATTGATTCTAACTGTACCAGGATCTCAGAAATCCCTATAAAAATCAAGTAAAAATTAATATTAGTATCTTTATTATATATTTTATTAAATATAATATATATAATTTTAAATTTAATATAATATCTAATAAACTTGATCTAGTCAGCTAATTATATATATATATATATATAATATTCTTGATTTTATTAGGACTTTTTATATAGTAACATACAGGAAAAGAACCTCGGCTACTTTCCTTATAAATATAATTATAATATTTAGAAAGCTCAGGGAAATGCTTTACCAAAAATTATATTTATTATTGTTTTTCTGATAGTATTTAAAATAATAGATATTTTCTAGTAGAATATTTATTTGAACATGCATGTTTTTCTTCTTTATAGTAGTTATATTTATAATTTAAGATTATATAATCTTCTTAATAAACTTTTATAATATTATGGCTATATAATATCAAAAGACATCAAAACTACTACATAGGTATTTATACATAATAATTTAATATAACATTTCGAGGTTATTTGAGCCCCCAAGGCGCTGGATAGCGTGCTTTTACAGGGATGCTGGCTTTTTCTATTCTATTTAATTTAAATAAATTATATACTGAATCCAGGAACCGGCTTCTCACATGCTAATAATTTAATAATATTTCTACATTATAAATTGATAATATTATAAAATATAAAATTAATAAGATTTTATCTAGTAGAATATATAATATAAAATCATAATATCAAGTAAAATAAACAGGCATTAATATGCTAAATAGTTACTAGTATAATATTAAAAGTTACAAGAATACTTTTATTAAACTTTATATATTTTATAATAAGTATCTGTAGTATACATCAGAATTTACTGATTTATCTTAATTATTAATTTAGCATTATTAAAAATAATATACTCTTTCCTAATTATAATAATAATAATATAGTTATATACTAAAATCTTATCATTACAAACATCCGCGTTTAAAAAGAAAAAATATATAAGCTCTTAGTCTTTTATATTTTACTATATATAACTTCTCTAAAAATTATATAATTTATTTTACTCTGAAAACCAAAAATAATAGTAACCTGAGCAGTTTAATAAGTAGAAACTACCAGTAAGGTTAATAGAAAAAAGCCGACGGACATAAAAAGAAACCGGGTTAGAAAAAGATTTGTTATTAAAAAAAAAAAAACTTAAATTTTAATCAGTCCTGAAGATATATAAAACAGACTGATCTTCTTATTATAAAGTAGTTTTTCTTTCCCTCTCTAGATTCAAATATCTTAAATAAATTTATAGACTTCTAACAATATCCCCTGTCATTGTAGTTTCTAGGCTCTCACAGCCAGGCTGGTGTGGCGATAGCACGTCCCTATTTAAAGTAACTATATATCAAAATATTTAACTTAATTTCTATAATATTTCTGAAATGAAATTCAAAAGAGAAAATATGTATCTTAAATCTATGATACATATATATATATATATATATAGTGATTTTAACTCTTCAGCTCCTACATAATTATTTTATATAATTTATATAAAATACTCATGGATATTTAAAGATAGTTTCTGATATTATTAAACTTCTAAAAAATTTAATTTTGTATTTTTTCCTGTATAGCGTGAGCTTTCTAAATAATATTTTATGTAATTCTTAAAATCTGTTTTTATATATTATCTTTTTATTTTATATCTAAATAAATTACTGAATATAACTGTTTACCAATCTTAATCTTATGATTCTACTAGATATTTTATTATATATATAACCAGTAATCTATTGTAAGAAATAATATAAATTTATATATCATTATTTTTATAGAAACTTAACATAGGTTTTATTTAATTTTTTAACAGAAACCCGGAAGATCTACTTAATTTTAATATAATTAATCATATAATAATGTCTCTATAATAAAATTACTAGATATATTATTTACGGGCTTAGAAAAGAAAGTACTTAGATAATATACATCATTTAATCTTTTTATATAAATTTATATAGATAATCGTAATAATATAAAAATATCAATGTAATATAATAATAATTATAAAACTCCATAGTTTCAGCTACTCTGTCAGCCTCGAGATAAAATATATAATATATACAAAAAACTAGTTAGTACTAATATAATTTTTGTTTTGATTAAATAATTATAATTTATAAATATTTCTGTTATTAATAATTCTAGAAATATTAATATTTTTAGTTTACTGAGCTCTATGTTTCTAGAGATATAATAAATAATAATTTAATTAATTCTAACAGTTTGGATAAACTTTCCATAGTGATTTTCTACTTATAAAATGATCTAAAATAGTAAGTATACTAACCACCTAGTCAAGGCTGGTACTGAAAATACTATATAAAAAAATATTAATATTAATAAATTATTTACATTTTTTTTATTTATCAAGTCAAGTATATATTAAAGCCCTGGCTAAAGAAGGCCTAAAAATATAATACAAATTAATCTCTATAATTTATATATAAGATATCTCCTCACAGAGCTAATCTCTAAAATATTTATTCTGTATATAAATATATAATATATATAGAATTCTATTCTGATACAGATATGATGTAAAAAATTCGACTAATAAATTATCTTAATATAATTAATATAATAAAATTAACTGTGTAATCTTCTAGGATAGAAATATAATCATCTAATATATTTTATAAATATAATACATATGTGTGTCTGTAAAGACGTTTAAATATTTTAATAAATAATAATAAATATATATTAAAAATTAGATTTTAGGACCAGTCTGGCCCGCGAAGCAGTATAGTTATTTTTAATAATATAAAATTTAATATATTTCAGAATTCTTATTAACCAGATTGGAAAAATAATCTTATACTTTTATAAATTTGATTTAATAATATCACCTGTTCCCGCCAGCCATGCAGACAAAGATGTTATTATAATATATATATTTAAGAATAATTAATATAACTGTACTGAATTTATATAAATCAGGGAGGCTCTAATTTATATAATCTCAAATAGATATCTAAAGTTTCAGCAGATATAAAAAGATAAACAGAAAAATATAGAAAAAGTATTTATATTATTAGAATAACTAGTAGAATCACTAGTATTCAGAGCTATGTAATATATATATAAAATATTTATATAATATAAAATACTCGTCTTTTCTATATATTTTTATATCTATTTTTTTATATCTGCTCTTCTCACATAGATTAAAGAGAACTTTAATTTATATAAGCTTTTATATATAGGCGTTTGAGATTTTATTTACTAAATATTATTATTACTAGAAGAATATAAGTTCTGTATAATTATACTAATTATTTTCAAATATTTTATATTATAATAATATCTTTTTCCGCGTGGCTGGCGGGAGTGGATAATATTATTATATTAAATTTATAAAAAAATAAAATCCTTTATAATTTTATTAGAAAAAGTCTTGAATTAATTTAAAATCTATATTATTAAGCTAAATTATATTTATATTACAGCGGGGCTAGACTAGTAAATTTAATTCTTAATATATATTTACAATAGGTATTCAAAAGTCTCGCCACAACCCCCTAAATTACACCAAAACTCATCTATTTTAAATCTATTTATCTCAACAAATTTATATGATATAGTAGATTTGGAAATTACTATTATTATATTTAGATATTGAAAGATTAATATTCTACCAATAAAATTTTTTTATATTTTTACGTGAAACTGTACAGATTCAAATTCAGTTAAAATTAGAAAAATATATATTTTGTATGGGAGTCCATACAAAATTTTCTAAAAAAGTAGCAGAATTTCATATCTATATTTTAAAAAATCCTTGAATGATCAATTTTGAGCTTTATAAAAAATAATATATATAAAAGATATCTAGAATCGATTGAAAAGTAATATAAAAATATAAAAAAATAGTATATCATATAAATTTTTCAAAATATGCAGTTCGAAAAAAATAGTAGAGTTTTTCATTTATTGTACATTATTTCTTAAATAATAAATATTATTTGTTATTTATTATAATATTATATAGAAAAATAGTTATTTATATATACTCAGAATAAGAAACTTATATCTCTTTTTTTGAGAGAGTTATTGGTGTCAGAAATTCACGAAATTTCGAGTGTCCCGAGACTTTTGAGTATATAGTGTATAATTACTCATAAAATATTTAAAAATCTTTAAATACACACCTATATATTATATATATATAAAATATATTAGATTAATTATATTTTTTCCGTAGGAATACACAGTTAATTTTATTATATTAATTATACTAAGATAATTTACTAATATAATCTCTCTAGTTTATATTTATATTAAAATAAAATTCTATATAAAATATACATCTATATGTAAAATAAATATCTTAAAAATCAATTTTACCAGAATTTATTACATATATAAATTATAAAGAGTAGTCTTTCACTATATTTTCTAAATTTATTTACCAGAATCTTAATATATAATTAATAAGCTGTAAGAAGGATTAGTTTATTAATTTTATTAATAATATTTTATTAAATAGTTATTTTAGTACCAGTCTTAGCTGGATAATTAGTATACTTATTACTAGGGATTTTTTTATAATTAAAAAAAAACTATTATAGAGAGATTACCTAGTAAAACTTATTAGAATTAGTTGTATCATATAATAATATCTTATATTAAATATTAATTTAATGAATAACAGTTAAAAAAGTTAATACAGGCCTGGATCAAAGCCTGGTTACTAATAAAAATAATAATTTATTATATCTTTAAAAATATAAAAATTATTAAAACAAAAATAGTAAGACTTCTGGAATTAATAGCCGAAATATTTACAAATTATAATTTTTCAAAAAAATTGTATTAATACCGATTAGTTCATAAAAATATATTATATATATTATTTTAAAACTGACAGGACAGCTGAGGCAGCATATTTCTACAATTATTATAATATTAATATTTTTTCTATAACTGCTGCTATCTATATGAACTCATATAGAAATATTGAATTATATATATTACTTAAATCTTTTTTTCTTTAATCCATAATTAATATATCTAATAATTCTTATTATTAAAAATTATTACAGAATTAATTATTTCAAGACTCAATAAATCTACTAGATTTCTATTAAGCATCTAGATAAGATCTTTTTTAAATTCTATAAGGATAATAATATAAAATTCTAATCAGAAGGCTTTTTATGATAGATTATTAATAATATATATTATAAAGTACCGGATAGAATTGTAAAGCCAGAATCTATAAATGATATAAATATTTAGTAAAAATATTTTATTATATGGACTAAACTAATCTTCATTATCACCCAGAAGATTAATATTTTAAAACAGATAAAATATAAAGAACAGTAAAGAATACAAAGTATTAATAATAACTTAATTTTTTTAGAGATACCCTCCAGCATGGTAATTATTATACATTAATTAATAAAAAAGCTTTAAATCCAGTTAATAAATACCAGCAATACCTGTTATTTTTAGAAATTATATAATAAATATTAATAAGAATTATTATTATATATTCTAGATATATCAAAAATTAGAAAAATTATAATAAAATATTTATTTTACTGTGTAATATAAATCTTTTCTAAGAAAAGATATTATATATATATGTGTATATATATATATATATAAATAATTTTATCCCCCTCCTACGTATCTCTACAGTAAAAAGATATAATATTTAATTAAATAATTAAAATATATAATAATAATTAACTTTGTGATCTTACTAACAGTATTTAATAAAATAATTAATTAATAATTTCTAGAATTATTCTTACTTAGCTTCTATAGTATAATTATTATTTATATTCAGAAACATATAAGGTAATATCTGTAATCTAGATAAAAAATAAAAATCTCTAATAATATTTACCTCAGATAATACTTATCATGAAATAAAAATTAAAAAATTATTGAAATTAAATATTTTATATAATATAGCTTAGTATACAGCTCTACAGTTCTTTTAAAACTTAATATATATAATATTATTATTTATAATATTCTGTTATATGACAGGTTTATTAATTTTTAAAAAATATCTCAGAATAATCTTATTTTTTCTTTAAATTATTTATTAAGACTTTATTTTTATTACTAGAATCGCGCAAAATAAATATAAAAATAAATATAAAATTATTTTTTATTTATATTTATTATACTAGCTGCTAGAATCTTTATATAAACTTATTTTCTCATTCTTTATAATACATAAATCTTAATATTTTAACAATTATCTAATCTGCTATATATTATATAATATAAAACTATATTCTATTTTTATATTTTACTTCATCATCTTATTTTATTTTCTTTATATACTCTGAGTAGAATTATCATATAATTTATTAAAATTATTTTATTAATTATCTCTGTAAGTATAAGTATAAAATAGATTATAATAATATTAATACTATTTAATAATATAATATTTATATTTAAATAGAATATATATATAATCAGACTCTTTCTAAATAATTTCTAATTAATAAATATTAAATTTTACTACTGAACCGCCGGGGCCTTAAGAAATCAGAAATTAAATTAAATTCATATGAATATATAATTAATATTTTATTACTAGTTTTTACAGGATTAACAGTTAATCAACCAGTTTATAAATTATAAAATAGCTTATATATAATTTATTTGAAAATAAGGGCTTAAGATCAAACCCAGTAACTAGATTAATTAAAATCATTTTAAAATTTTATAAATTATATTCTGATATAATCTATATCAAGTAATATAAATTAAAATTATTAATAATAAAATACTCTTTATTGAATTAGATAATTTCATGAGGGATTTCTAATATTAAGATAACTTTCTATAATTTAGAATTATAAATATTATATATATATATATATAATTTTATCCTTAGTAAGACCTCAAATAGCTAGAATACTGATATATATAAGAATCAATATCCCCACAACCCTCTCAATACTGATATCGCGAGGAATGCCTATACTAGAATCAGTCCCGTCACGAGGCTTGACTAGTGTAATATATTATATAATCTACAGGCTACCCGCGAATAATACATTATTCGCGGGTAGAAAATAGAATAATTAAAAATAATACTTTAAAAAATACAACTCTATATTTATACTTTATGATATAGATATATTCTTTATATTATTTTATCATATTTACTTTTATAATCTTGTTACTTGAATTCCGTAAGATAATCTATTAAATTATATCTATATCAAATACCAGAAATTATATCTGTAAGAAATTCCCAGACTTCCTGGATACTCAAGGAATTATTATAAATAAATATTACAAAAGATTCTAGAAAAATATAGATCTTTGTAAATAACATCCGCGAATAATTTAATTTATTTAAATAGATTATAAATCTAGGGTCTATACCATAGACTACTATAAGATTAGAAAAAACGTATAAAGATTTAAACTTTAATTCTTTTATTATAAATTTTAGATACGTAAATATTTATATACACCCTCTGTAAGATAATAAATAATTATTACAGACCCCTGCTAGTTAACCTACTAGTAAGGCGGACTTGCCAGGCAGAAAGCGCTGATAAGGACAGCGCTCAGGCAAAACCAAACTATTATTTAGTATAATTAGGAATTGCTATCACGACGCCCGGAACAGCCTCGTACTATGTGATTATAATATATGAATTAATATATGATATATAACATACTATTATGGTCTATAACTACCATACTAGTATACGGCAGACCCGATGGTATATAATATAGTACATAGAGAATAGAATATATAAGAATACTCTTTCATATACTTAGCTCTGTTCTTTGTGCTTAATATAACTATCTTTAAATAACTATATATTTGGAAGCTTAGCTACAGAATACTCGTCCGCACTTATTTATGAATAGCTGTGCGGTATTATTCAGCCTTACTTCTCTCCCCTAGTCCACGACCTAGTTGTCTTTCAAATAGTTATCAGTTGATACCACCTCGGCGTAGTTCGACGGTACGTATAACAACGGGGCTAAGCTAACTGGGACAGGGAAGCGATCCTAGGGTTTGACAATAATATAATACTTATAATTATATTATTTTTAAATTATTTATTACTTAGTAAGAATTAACTGTGGAAATAGATAACTAGAATAAAAAAGTAATAGATATATATTATAATAATAAATATATATTATAATAATATATCTATATTATACACTTAGTAATCTCCGGAAAGAAGAAACCGCGATTATTGACTATAATTATAATTAAAATAAATCTTTTTAAATCTCTAAAAATATAACTTAGAAATTCTAGTAAAAGAAGATAAAAGACCTGGTCATAAATTTTCAAATTAATTTTTTATATAAAAAAGAATTTATATATTTATAAGAAAAAAAAGAATAGAGCTAGACTGCGAGGTCTAAAAGCTTAATATTATATAATTTAATCTATTCTTTAAATTCTTTCTTATAATAGTTAAATAAAAGGTCTGCGAGAAACTAGAGTTTTCTATAAATAAATTGAATAAAAAGTTAGACTTTTTATAAGAAAAAAGATCTGTACTGCTTGTATATAGAATTAGACATCTATATAAATATATTTTATTAAATAGAAAGATATAAAATTAATATTTATAAGAGAAAAAGATACTAAGTATAATTTTATTAATATTAATAAATAAATCTATAATTATTACTAATCTATTCATCTGTTTTAAATATGGGAAGCTAGATTATCTTATAATAAACTATTATTACTATAAGTAAAAAATAATCACAAGAAAATAATTAATTATTTATAGAATATAAAAAATCTAGAAAATTTTTCTTATAATATATCCCAGCCTGCAGATATAAGAAAGACTTCTTATGAAAAAGCCCGGAAATAATCTATAATATAAAAATATTAATTAATATAGATATTAAAATAAATTTAGTACTAGCAATACTAATAAAATCCACAGGATAAAAAGCAGCTTTTATAAATATTCTTATAAAATTATTAAATAAAAATAATATTTACTTAGAAGATATAATTATGTTTATAATAATTTTAAAATTATTAAAAATAATTATAGGGGGGCGCTACCGCCACACCAGCCAGGCTTCCTCCACACCGGCCTCCGCTCATGCCACACCCTCCAGCTACCTTCCGCCTACCTTAGTAGGTGTGATAGAATAACCCAGTTATCAGAGCCCCAGCCATCGGGATGACGTATTATAGTAGTTAGAAGAGTCATAAAGTCATTAATAGTAATTCTATATTTTTTTAATATCTATAAAATACTGATTCTCTTCTAGAAGACTACTAATCCTCAAGAATCAGTCTACTTGTGGATATAAGTTATCTTTATTATTATTGAATAGATTTATTATATTTTATAGTTGATTTCTTATCTAGTTAACAGACTTTCCATTCTGATAAGTAGATTTTATTATATTTTAATCCTTCTTTTTTAACTATCTAAGAAAGATGCCACCCATCCAAAATAATAATAAAAAAAGAGATATTTAGTAATTAAATCTCTCTAGAATTATTATTAAATACTATTTCTACTACTGAGGAGATTCAATAGTTAGAAAATTATATTTATTAATTAAAATAAACCACTAATCTGCAGAGAAGAATAACTTATCTTTAAAAAAATTTTCTAAATAAAATATTTTTTAGATATTACCGATCGTCCTCTAAATCAGAAAAAGATAAGGAAGAAATCAAATTTAAAAATATTTTTTATTTTATTTTAAATTTTAACTTCTAAAAGTATTAGAAATAAATTACTAATTTAGAATATATATTTCAGAGGACTTTTAAGAAATATTTATCAGAGAAATATAAGATTCTTACTACTATTAATTATATAGATTTAATATATAAATAAAAATAATATTGTTTTATTAATAATAAAAATCCGGAAGTAAGGCAATTCTTTAAAAAAATATAATCTTAATTTAAAAATTAGATTTCTACTTTAATTTAAAATACTGTAATTTTTTAATCTGATATTATAATTTAATTTAAATAGATTTACCAGCAATATAACTAAGATTTAAGAAAAATTTATATTTATTTTAATATATTAAAATAATACTTTCCTTATCAAGCAGAGAAGGAAAAGATTTTATTATATTTTATTTTATTACTACTAGATCTAAATTATTATATTTAAAAATATATTTCTCATCTACCAGAGAAATAAGATAAAATAATTACTATTACTATTTATTATTATAAATTATAAAATAATAGAGAAAAATATAAAATAATAATTAATTCAGTAGTTATAAATTATATAAGCGTTTTTAAAGTTATTCTAACAGACCAGTTAAAAAAATGCCTTAAATTACAAGAAAAATTCTCTTAGAAAAACTAGTAATTAATTATAATACTTTATATATAATAATACTTAATATTTTGTAAACTGTTACTCTACTAAAACTAAAAAGATTTAATCTACTAAAAGTCACTGATTCTTATCAGATTCTGAGGAAAAAGTAAAAGAATTAAAATAGATTCTAGAATTTTAATTTTTTTAATTATAATAAAAATTACTTATTATATTTAATTTTTTATTTATATTTAAAATAGTCTCGAAATCTTACAGATCTGGATAATTATACTGAAATAAATATTATTAATTATCAGTTTACTAAGATTTATAATCTCTAATATATTTTTATTATATATCTAGAATTAAAGTTATTAATTAAATTACTACTTCTATTTATAATATATAGTAAGTCTTTATTACTACTACTAATTTATAAAAAAGTATCTATAATTTTAAATAATATTATATAAAAACTAATTAGAATTCCTGATTAGCAGGCAGCTTAATTTTATTATTTATAATTATATTTTAGAATTTATATAACAATTTATCAGTATAAAATTAATAATAATAATTTAGTATATTATTTATTTTTTTTATTACTCAGTTTATTAGAGCAACTCAGAACTTAGTAAGAATATATACTATTATTAAACTTTTTAAAGATATTTAATTATCTAGTAAAAAGCTTTCAGAATCACCTTTAAATCTAGAGATAATATTAATTAAATTCTAATAATTTTAAAAAATATTTTTTATAGATTTTTTTAATAACTTTCTTCTTATGGCCCGGCGGATTATATTTTTAATATTAAACTTAATAAAATATTTTTTTATAATTTTATATATTTTTTATCAGAAGCTGAACTCAAGATTCTATAAAAATATATTTAAAAAAATCTAAATTAAATTAAATCTAATTTTTAAAGAATCCTGCAGGAGCTTTTATTTTTTTTATATCTAAGAAAAATAATAATTTATATTTTTATATAGATTACAGAGATCTTAATAAAGTTTCTATTAAAAACTATTATTTTTTATTTTTTATTTTAGAGATTCTTAATAGAGTCTCGGATAATAAATATTTTTTAAAAATTAATATTAAAAATATCTACTACCAAATCTGTATTAAAAAAATAATAAATAGAAGATAATATTTTATATTTAATACAGTTATTTTAAATATATAATTATATTATTCAGATTAATTAATATTCTAGTAATCTTTTAAAATTATATATATACAGTACTTCGTGGGCTTCTTAATAACTTTCATATAATATATTTAAATAATATTCTTATCTTTTTATCAGATAAAGAATTTTATATAAAATATATTGGTTAAGTATTAAAAAGGCTCTAGAAAACTTAATTTTATTTAAAATTCTTAAAATATTTATTTTATTAATTAAAAATCAAGTTTCTAAAATATATTATTAATATTAATAGAGTATCTATAAATCCCTAACAGATAAATAATATTATTTTATAAATAATTTTTAAAAATTATTATAACATCCAGATTTTTCTAGAATTCTATAGTTTTTATTAATAATTTATTTAAAATTATTTATATTTTATATTATCTCTTACTTTCTTACTCCATGAAGCTGTCAACAGTTAAAAATCTGGGAAAATCTATCTAAATATATATAAATTGTTTTTTATTATTTAGTTATTATTTTTTAATACGTAATTTTACTGATATACTTCAACTTTATAAAATCCTGATATTTAGAAACTAATGTATCAAAGAAAGAAATAAGCAGTATTCTATTTTAATTTAGTAATAAAAATATATTTTATCTAATTATCTTTTAGTTTTATAATATCAGTAATAATATCTCAAAAATACTTTTTAAATAATAAAAATTCTTTTTAATCATTCAAATTTATAATCTTTTATATATTAATCTAGAATTAATAAAAGATAAGCCTAATAATTTATCAATCTAATTCTTTATAATTTTATTATTAAATATAAAATAAAAAAATTAAATTTAATATATAAATTTTTTAAAATATCTCTCAGATCCCAGATAAAGCCCGCTCTTTAAAAAGAACTATTAATTTTTATTTTAAAATAACTTATAAATATTTTATTCCTGATAATAAAAAGTTTAATTAAAAAAAATCTAGTTTAAAATTTAAGATATATAGAATTATTTTAGATTTAATATTTATATTATATTAAGCTTAAAGAATCCTAATAATTAAGCTGGTATATAAATAATTAATTAAATTATTTAAAAAAACTTATCTTAGAATAAATTTATTTTTTAATTTATAATATTATAAATATATATTATATAAGTCCTGTACTCGGATACATATAATATTAAATTCTAAGAGATAATCTTATATTTACAGAATAAAAATATAGAGATATAATAATAAAAAATTATTATTTAATAAAAATAACCAGACTAAAAGTATTAGATAATAAAAATTATTGATTTATTTATATTTTAAAGACTGCTATTATATTCTATCTTTTAAAATACTATATTAAATATTTATTTATTTATATTATAATAATCTACTAGCAGAATACTTCAGAAAAACATAAATAAAAGTATTATTATATAGAAAATTTCATTAGAATAAATTACAGAAAAATATAGCTGAATATATTTAAACTTATTTAATATATCAAGAAAATACTGCTCTAAAATATTAATTATATAATAATCTAGAGTTATTACTAATTTTCTTTGATTTTTTTACTAAATTAGTAATAGACTTTATTACAGAACTGTTTTCTATTATTTAATATAAAAAAACTATTAATATTATTTTTATTATTATTAATTTATTCTTGAAATACTGTCTTTTCTTTACTATTTTATAAGTTAAATTAGTCTTTAAATTTTTTAATAAAGTAGTTTTTAATCAAGAATTAATCTTTATAAATAAATTCTGATTAAATTTAATTTATAATAATTATATAATTTTAAAACTTTCAACAGCATTTCATCTCTAAACTAATAAATAAATAGAAAAAATAAATTAAACTCTGGAATATTATCTTTAATATTATTTTAATAAATTTAATACTAACTGGTCAGTATTATTATCAGCTATTTAATTTATTTATAATAATACAGAAAATATAACTAAAAAATAATTATTAAATATTATTTTATATAGTTATTTACTAGACTTTTATATCAGAATTAAAAGTAATCTTTAAATAATAAAAAATCCTAGCTATACAAAATAGAATTAAGAAGTTTAGAAAAGTAAGAAAACAGCTATAAAAAACTTAATTAATTATTATAAAAAAGTAAAAAATTATTATAATAAATATAAAAAATTATTTTATTTAAGAAAAAATCTAGTTAAGCTATCAACCCAGAATCTATAACTAAAAAAATTAAGAAAATTAATTTTAAAATTTATAAAATTATTTCAGATTCTTAAATATATCAGATTCTAAGTATATTACTTTATTTACTAGAGAAATATAAATAAATTTATAATATATTTATATCTTTTTATTAAAATTATAAAATACTAAGATAAACCATAAAAATTATTCCTGATATTAAAATTAAATAATAAAAATAAATAAAAAGTTAAAGAAATTAAGAACTATTTATAATATAATAACTAAGATTACCATTTAATTAAATAAAAAAAATAATCCAGTAAGTATAATTAATAAATTCCTAATAAAAATATAATAAATATACAGAAAAGTGTAAGAGATTATTAAAAAAAATATTAATATTTATAATAATTAATAAAAATATAAAGAATTATAGCTGAATAGCTATTAATATTATATTTAATTATTAAAAATATCTTAAATTATATAATATCCTATAAATTAGTACTATTCTATTTTAGTATATTAATAAATATATTACTTATAATTATTATCAGATAATAAATAGTATTTATATATATTAAGATCTAATAATTCTACATTCCAAGACTAAATAAATAATTAATAAAACTATAGTAAAAAATCTTTATAATTCTCTAATAATAATTAGTTAATTATTTAATATATTATTAAGTATATTATTAAGATCATCACTCTTAAATTACTAATTTAATATTTTAATAATAATAATATAAAATAACTACTTTATATTAATAGAATATATTCTATATTATCTGGTATCAAATATAACTTTTCATAGTTAACTCCCGGAAGTTCACAGCAGCGCGCTAAAAATACCTTATAATTAATAATATAATATTAATAAAATATTAATATATTAGTACTAAATCAAGCTTATTCTTATATAATAAATTTCTGGTTAGATATTAAGCTGTAATAATAATAATAAATTATTATTATTTATATATAAGCAGAGAATAGCTATTTAAATATCTTATTAATTATATAATAAATATTTTTATTAAAAATTATAATATTCTTATTTTTTAATTTTTTATAAATTAATAAAGAAGGTCTCCGCGTATTATTTAAGTAAATTAATATATTTATAAATATTTATGAAAATTCCAGTGGGCGATTAGATAATTAATATATTATTTTAAAAATAGATTATAAAATTATATTAATTTATAATTATTATATTTATTAAAGTACTGATAGCAGAGAACCGAACCAGCTGTATTAAAAATATAATTAATTATAAAAAAATTTTATTTTTTTATAATTATTAGATTAAATTTATTTACAGTAGTTCTAAGATAGTATATACACTATGAATACTTTAGCTTAATAATTATATTATATAAAAAATAATAATTAATTATTATTAAAGTAATAGTATCTTGATTAGTATCTTAATTACTATAACTACAGCTGGTCATATAAGACATTATCAAAAATCTAATATAAAAAATATAATATATTAGTAAAAAAAGAAAGAAATAAACATGAAAACATACTTTTTTTATTAACTAATAAATAAATAATATAAAATATAATAAAGAACATGTAAAACGACTACAAAAAAATAAATTAATAAATTAATATAAAAGAAATAATAACCGCGAGGTAAAAAAGAAGAGAAAAAGAAATAATATAAAAAACTTTTTTATTTATATTTCTTTTTAATAGATTTATCTATATAAACATAACTAAATACTGGTAAAGTTATACAAAATTAAATTAAAATATAACTTTATTTTTATAGTATTTTCTGTGAATTCTCTATCTTTTACTACTGGATTTATATTATTCTAAATTAAAAATATCTAAGATTATTTTTAAATACCTAAACCAGATGGCTCGCTTCAGCGAAGAAGAATATTATTTATACTAAAATAATTCAGTTATCAGAATCTCAGCTATCAGAATAAACTATTATAGTAATTAAAAAAGTTATAAAATTATTAATAATAATTTTATATTTTCTTAATATTTATAAGATACTGATTCTCTTCCAGAAGGCTACTGATCCTCAAGAATCAGTCTACTCATAGATATAGATTATCTTTATTATTATTAAATGAGTCTATTGTATTCTGTGGTTAATTCTTTACCTAGTCGACAGGCTTTCTACCCTGACAAGTATATCCTATCACAGTAGGTAAGGCTTGCACCCTATCAGGTAAGGCTTGCTTTTTTGAGCAGACAGAATAACACCGCATTCCTAATCAAGTTTAATTGTTGCCTCAGGTATCTGTTCAGTGCCTGAGGTCTGAATTTTCTGCCTCAGGTGATAATAATTCTAAAGTAATAAGCAGTAGGGTTCTGCCTGTTAAAAGAAGTAAGCCTTACCTGATAGGGTGCAAGCCTTACCTACTAAGGTAGGCGGAAGGTAGCTGGAGAGTGTGGCATGAGAGGAGGCCGGTGTGGCGGTAGCGTCCCCCTTTAATTATTCACAGATATTCCGCGGATATAATGTAAAATAATATTATTTTTTAAGTATTTATAAAAAATGATTATAAATTTTATAAATAATAAAAAATCTATCTAATTATCTAATTAAAAATTTACATAGTTTTATAAAGATTATTTAAGTATATTATTTAATAATTTTATTAGTTAGTTATTTATAGATAATAAGCTGTACTTAATTTCTACTTATTTATAAGAATATATATATAAAATTCAATTAGGTTTTTTTTTATAAAAAGACTTTCTTTGTTTATAATATTTTTTATAAATATTTTATACAATTGAAACATTTTTTTATCTTTTTATAAGATTTTCTCCTATGAGATTCTTTTGTATAAAACTAAAATAAATTAATTTATTATTATTATTACTAGAATATTATTAAAAATCTCTTATGAATTTCTTATAATATTGATATTTATAGATAAATTAGTAATGCAGTCTATATCTATCTCTTCCCAGGATTTTACAAGTACTGATAGAAATTCTAAAAATTTTTATTATTTCTTATAAATCATTTTTTTCTAATATACTATACAGATTATATAATATTCTTATATAAAATTTTTCATTTTTATTTATTAGAATTTTTATAAAATTATTACCAGTATTTTTCTACTCGCGAAGTAACCCGTAATAAGATTATTATATAATTTTATAAATATTTAAAATTTTAATTTATAATTATCTAGAATATTATAAGGATCTATATCCCTACAACCCTCGCGATACTCTGATATCGCAAGGAATATCTATGCTGGAATCAGTCCCCTCGCGAGCCTTGGCTAGCGTGATATATTATATAAACCGCAGGCTACCTGCAAAAGATATATTATTCACAGACAAAGAATAAAATAATTATTAATAAAAATTTAAGAAAATATAATCTTATATTTATACTTCATAATATAGTATATTATTCATATTATCTTATTATATTCACCTTTATAGATATATAATTATTTAAATCTCTATAATAAATCTTTGTAGTTATTTTATTTTAATAATTTATTTTTTATAAATAAGACTTGTATATTTGTTAATAATTTAGATTTTTTAAATTTATTTTTTTATAAAATATTCTTATAAATGCTTCTAAAGAGCTTTCTACTCTATAAAAAATATTTTATTAATTAGACTAGTTTTAAGTTTATAATTATCCATGAGCTTAATCTTAAGATCAACCATAAAAATGAAAAAATAAGATAATTTTCTTTTTCATAAATATTTTATTATAATTTCTAATTATAATAGTAACTTTTTTATATTTTCTTGCGGATTTCTCAGACTATTATAATTTATATTTATTTGATATTTTAATTTTTATAAAAAGTTTTTTGAAATATCTACATTATTTAATCTCGCGGAATTTAAAATAATAATAATTAAACTTTATAATCAGCTTCGCGGAATAAATCTATATTATTTTGATATTTTTAATAATTATCTTTCATATTTTCTACAATTATTATAAAAATAACTGTATCTCTTAAACAGATATTATTATTATCTAATAACTTTGTAAAAATCTTTATAAGATTTATTTTCTATCTTGTAGTCTTCGCGAGTATTACTAATATTAAATTTATTTCAATATTTATATTAATTAATATTTTTATATTATAGATTTTCTTCGGATTTTTCTTCACGAGGGGTTTTTCATATATTTATAAATTAGAATATATTATAAAAAAAGTCTCTTTAAACTTTTTATATTTTATATAAATAATTAATTATTTCTCTGTAATATTTTCTATTTATAGTAATAATAATTTACTATAAGATAACCTGACTTCCCGTATTTAAAATAGATAAATATATTAGTAATAATTATAGATTTAATTATTTATATATATAAGATTATATTTAATTTTTTTAATATTAATTTTATATCTTTCCGCCTTATAAAGTATAGAACTCCCTGAATCGTCGACTCAGCGCATCTCTCTACTACTCTTATTTTTATTTTTTTTATCTTTCTAAATTATTAATTTAATATATTTCTCTGCTATTTTTATTTTTGCTTCCTTATCTCTTTAAATTATTAATTTAATATACTTTTTTACTGTTTTTATTTTTATTTTTATTTCTCTGGATCATCAACCCAGTATATTTTTTTATTACTTTTATTTTCATTTTCTTATTTTTCTGAATTATTAACTTAATATATTTCTCTACTGCTCTTATCTTTGCTTAAAAAAATGGGTTGAATTAAGAAATTAATTTTTTTATAAAAAATATACTAGAAATCTGTGGGACTGGAAGATACTCTTAAGAATATTTAATAAAATAGTAGTAAAGTTGATACTAAGATATTACTATTTCTAATAATCTCCAGATAACTGCTGCGGGCGGGTTCTATATAAGTTATAAAAAATATAAAATTTTGAATAAATAAAATTTTTATTTAATTCTGAAAAGTATAGTTTTCTAATTCAACTTCTATTATATATATATATATATGATGTGCTTGCATTTATAATATATTATTTTTAGAAGCTGCTGGTACTGTTAGTATTATTATAAAGTAATTTATTAAAGAAAGATTTTCTGTATAAAAATATTTAATTAAACAGAATATTTCAGCTTACTTATCTACTGCTATGTATTAGATTAGATATTTATTATTTTTTAAAATAAATTTATATTTTATATTTATTTTATATTATTATAATTCTAGCCCTTGCCCCTGCTATTGTTTATAATGATATAATAACTAATATTAAAGATTAGTAATATTAACTTTATTATTATATAGATATATAATTTAAAAATTAAGGGATCATCCAGTATATAATAATTTATTTAAAATAAAAACTAAAGATTATTCAGATTAAGTTATTTATTTAATAAATTTTATAAATAGACTTTTGAAGAATATCTTAAAAATATTATTATTAATAATACCGGAAGCCAGGCAGATCTTTTACTGGATATAAATAATAACTGATTTTATTATCTTTTTGTATTTTTAATTTCTTTTAATTTTTATATTTATTCCCGGCCGCGTCGCTCACGCAAAATAAAAATTTAATTTTTTGTATAAGACTACTTCTAACCCTACAGTCTATAAAAAAATATAATAATTTTTAAATTAAAATTTTATAATAGTTTTCTCTACTAAAATTATAGCTATTAAGATATTTTAGAATAAAGATATTAATCTTTTTAATTAAATAGCTGCAGAGTAGAAAAGTCTTATTTATAATTTTATTATTTAATTTTTTTACTTAATAATAAACTTATTTATATTATTAATTATTAATTTATAATTTTGATTTATTATATTTTTATCTTTTTTCTTTTCTCTCCTTTCTCTGAGGCAGTAGAATAGCTTAAAAAAATCTATAAAAAATAATTTAAGTATTGTTAACTAAATTTTATTAGTAGAATAAACTAGTAAATATTTCAGATTAAATTAAAATAAAATCTTTCTAATTATTATATTTTAAAATTTTTAGAATATTAACAGTATACTGAAAGCCCAGATAATTCTATAATAATTAATTCTATAGACTAAGCTGTATAATCTCTATTATAAAATCTTTTAATATAATTAATATTATTAATTTAAGTATATTCAGTTTACCTGTACAATCCAAAGAATAGTATATTTATATTATACTGGAAATTATAATAAGAAATACTGTAAAATTAAATTATAATCAGATTTTTATAAATATATTAACTATAAAGAATCTTACCAGACTGATAATAAGATATATTAAATCCAGAAGCTATGAAAAATAAATATATTAATAATAATAATAATAGAAAGAAAAGATTTATCTTCACAATTTCTGAAACAGTTAAAAAATATATCTTATATTTTATTTTTATTTTAATCTCAGCAGTTACTGCAGCTGTTATAGTCCTGGTAAATCTTATGATTATTACTATAATAATCTCTATAATACCAGCTTTCTCTATAGCTTTCAGTAACTACGCCACAGTCTCTTCAATATTTATATATATAGAAAATCTGGTATACAGTCTGATATGCAGCCCGGCATATAGTCTAATATAAAATTTAATATAAGAAATCTTTATATAATCAGAGCAGGCCAGATACTCTCTAGTAGTTAAATATATTACTATAATTAATCTAATTATTATAATAAAAGTAGATAAGTAATTCCGGCTAGATCTCTCTAGTAATTAGTAGATAAATCTGTTATAATTACTTTTATTAATATCTTAACTAAAATTTATATAGCTGGCAGTACAGCTGGTAGTAATATTATTAGATACAGTTTACTATAATAAATTTTTAAATATATCTTAATATTAATAGAAATATTTAGCTCAGCTCCATCTATCTCAGCTAATTAAAAATATAAATAAAATAATTATATTTTTTATTAATAAAATCTAGTCTCTTTCTAGATTTAATTACTGCAAAGATTCTGCTACTGAGTAATCTCTTTTTTATAAATATTCTGAATATTTTTAAAAAATAAAAATAGAAAAGTCCAGCTGATAGACTATTATTAAAAACCAGCTCTGATATCTTTAGTTTTATTATCTTAAATTATTTTTTTATATTGTAAAGTAATAATCTGTCCAGTTATTTAAATAAAAATTTAGATAAAAACTTTAATAAAGATTTTTAAGATTTATTAAATAATAGCAGCCACCGCAAGATCTCTACAAAACTGTATAATATATAAAATAGGATTTTATTAGCTATTTTAGTATTAAAAATAAAAGTAAGACTGCTGGTACTGCTTTTTATAAAAATATTAAAATTAATAAAAGTATCTAAATCAATAGAGTCTAGATTAACTAAATAAGATTAATAAAAATAAATATAAAAATATATTTTTATAAGAAATTCTTAATCTAGACCTGTACTTCATTAATATTTTATTTTTAATAATTCTATTAAATATCTTCTTAAATCTGCTATTAAGTATTTTTATTAATATCTTTTTCAGAATCTTTTCTGGAGTCTTAATTATAGCAACCAGTATCCTATCTATAACTTTAATTATAATATTAAATACTTTATTCAGTATCTTATCTAATATTTTTAGAATATTATATACAGTATTAATCAGCTGTGCTGATATCTTTTTAAGTTTTCTTATAAATTTTTTACTATTAAAACCTCTGAATATTTTATTATTTAAATTAATTTTGAGATTCTGCTTCTTCAGCTGCACTTTTAATATCTAATATTTTAATTTTACTAATGAATATTAAATCCAACAAGTATAATCTATATTTCCGGAATACTTAAATATGACTATATCTAATAATTATATAAAGACTAATATAAATAATATAATATATAGTTTAAATAATAACAGCTTATTAAAATTAATTATTTATTCTATAGACTACTTTCCAGGCTTAAAAGAGAATATAATATATAATAAAAAACTAAAATATAAAGATTTTCTAATATAATATTTAAAATTCATTAAATAAAATTATGAATCTACTACTACAGAATAAGTAAGTCTAAGAATATATAATAATTATAATATAAAAATTATAAATTACTATCTATAGCAAGAATCTAAAAATATATTATTTAATTAAAATAAAAGATTATTTTATATTAATCTGGTTTAACAGAAGCCCCTGGATCTGTATATATATAAAAAATCTTAATTAACAGCTGATATATATATTAGTATATATTATTATTATTAATATTTATCTGGTTTCTAGAACTCTGAAACAGATCTTAAAATAATCTAGATTATAATTACTACTTTTTATATATAATTTATATAATTTTCTATAAATAAAAATTAATAAAAGAATTTAAACCCTGCTTAGAGTTTTAAATATATATAATTAATATTAATAAAATATTAATAAAGAATAGAATATATTATTATTAATAATTTTAATGTATATAATTTTTTATAGATAAAATCAAACTGCTTCTCTGTAGCTGAAAATAATATTTAGAAAATCTAGAAGCTGAAGCAGATTATAAAATAATATTTATTAATTTATATAATTTCTATTAATCTGATTATCCGGCTGATCTCTGTAATAGATTTAAATAATATAAGTAATATAGAAAATAACTCAGAAAGTAATATAAAGAGTAGTATAAAATAAAATTTAATAATATAGAACAATTACCAGAAGTGCAACTCAGCTCTATTATTAATTTTTGTATAGTATTATAAAATTTAATTAATTAAATATATATATATATAGCAGATATGTAAAATAAATTATCTATTAATTAAAAATAAATTTACAGCTGTATTTTAGTTCTGTTAAAATAAGTTCTGTAGAAACTAGAAGACTCTGGATTCTATAATATTAAATAAAATGTTTTATAAATATTTATTAGTTATAGAAGCTAGTAGTAGTATCTCTAAATACTACAGACACTGTAATAAACTTTATAAGTATCAATTAATATATAAACTAGATTATTTAAATAATTATAATAATTATTGTTAAGATTATTTTTATAAATCTGTCTAAGCCAGTAGATAAGATCTAGTTTTAATAATATTTATTAAAAGCTACTACGGGTGGTTAAATATTTTAAATAAAATATTATAAACTACTACTTCTATTGAAGGAAAGTCTTAGAAAAAATATATATTATATATATTTAAATATTATAAGTATATAAGTATATAAATATATTATATATAAATATTATAGAATAGTCTATTATTAATAAATTACTAATATTAGTAATATAAAATTCATCTGGAAGACTACACAAGAAATAAGAAATAAAATTAAAATGTATATTAGATTTATATATCTCTGCTTAAGATTTTAAATAATATCTATTATCTTTTAAAAAAAGATAATCATTTTAGTTATAGTTTTCTTTTGACTTCTATTAGCTGCGGATCTCAGTAATTTCTAAGACTTTTAATTATTTATAGTTTTTAGAAGTCTTTTTATTTAATAAAATTTATTAAATAATCAAAATATTTAAGCTGGATAAGATTTTTAGATTAGATATTATTTTTAATTATATACTGTAAGTTGCAGTAAAGATCCTGATTTTTAAATTAATAGAATTCTATAATTATTATATTAAGACTGGCTTTTATTTTATTATTTTTATAAGACTAAGACAGTTACTTTTTATAAATCTAGTAAATTTAATTATTTTATATTAAAAATTTACTAACTGATTATTTTATTAAATACTTTTAGTAAGATTATAGAAGTCCTACTAATTAATTAATTAAATTATTTTATTGAAATCTACAGACTTCTTCTAAATAGTTAGGGAGGCGCTACCGCCACACCAGCCAGGCTTTCTCCACACCGGCCTCCGCTCATGCCACACCCTCCGCCTACCTTCCACCTACCTTATTAAGTAAGGCGCGCTCCCGATTAAGAAAGGCGCGCTTTTTGAAGCGGGCAGAATCCCACCGCTCTTCTAATGAAGACTACTTCTTGCCTCAGGTATCTGTTTATTGCCTGAGGTCTAAATTTTCTGCCTCAGGTGATAATAATTCTAAAGTAGTAAGCGGTAGGGTTCTGTCTGACTCAAAAAGCAAGCCTTACCTAAAAGGCAGAGAGCCTTATCTAATAAGATAGGCGGAAGATAGGCGGAGGGTGTGGCATGAGCGGAGGCCGGTGTAGAGGAAGCCTGGCTGGTGTGGCGGTAGCACCCCCCAATAGTTATTTTAGTAGAAGAAAAAGATAGGATACTAAAATAATTTTATATATAATATTTAAAATTATACAAAATAAAAAAGTTTTTTTAATTTTTTTATTCTATTTCTAGATATCTCCAGAATCTTTAATAATATATTTTATAAATAGCTGCTGTATAATCTTTAAAAATATTAAATATTTTTAATTTATATTAACTGGTTTTATAATTTTTTAATAGTAATATATTATTTTTATTCTCCTAGAATATATAATACTATATATATAGATATTATAATATAGAGATTCCTCAAGTAATATAAATAATATTAAATATATAAATAATATAATTTTAATTATACAGGAGCCTATGAAGTAAAAGAACTATAAAATTCTAGTTTAAAAATATAATAATAATCTATTATACTAATTAAAAATATATATATTAATTTTTAAAATTTTGAAATTCTAATTCATCCACTTTTATTTTTTATATAAATAAAAGTCTGAAGTTCTGGAGATAATCTCTGAATTTTATAGAATATTTCTTATTTTTAAAAGTCAGATAATTCCTGCTTAAAGATTAGTTAAATTTCTTGAAATTATTTTTAATAAATATTTTATCTTTATAAAATATCTTACTAATATTAATATAATTATTATAAAGTATCTGTAGATTGTTATAATACTCAAGAGAATTAAAATATAGTCTTTATCTATAAGATCTGTAATATATACAATATTAGTCTAATATATACCCCTAATCTGTAGAAGTAAATAATATTATAATAAATAGATTTAGATTCTAATAGTTCTTCAGAGGCGGGCCGGTAAGCTGATCTTTAAAAACTTTTATATAATTAATAAAATAATTTTATAATATAGAACTATATCTACTGCTAATAATAAAATAATTATAAATTAAGTAAATTTAAGTTTTAAACTGAATTACTAATATTTTCATATATATAAATATTCTGAATTATTATTATTATTATTATTTTAATTTTTTATTACAGAATCTACTGGAGCTTGTAGAGAAAGAGATTCTTTTAATTATAAATATTAATATATAAAAGTTTAAAATATATTTTTATAAATAGTTTCTCCGTGGTGGTAATCTTCAGAAATATATATTATTAATAATAAAAGCTATTTAATTATAAAGTATAATATATAAAAACTGATCAGTTCTGGAATTATTTAGATTTATATGAATAATTCTGATATTAATAAATATATAAATACAGCTGTAGTATATCTAGACTTTTTATTAACTTAATAATTTATCTTAGTATATAGACTAAATTTAATATATTAATTATAAAAATAGCTGGTCTGCTGCTGATGCTACAGTTAATTAAAAAATTAGTTTTTCTAAAGAAATAGTAATATTAGATATAAATTTTTATAAATTAATTTTATATAAAAATATATTTAGATAACCAGAGAATTTTAAAAATATCATTATATTTTATATAAACTTCTAGTTAATATCTGCTGCTCGAAGTACTTAAGCTGTATAATAAATTAATATAAGTTTTTAATATTTAATATTATTAGATTACAGCTTATTTAAAAATTATTAGTAATAAGTTTATAGATCTCAAGATTAAAAAGATTATAAATTAATAGAAGTTTAAATTAATAAATATAGCAGATTCTTTAGCTGAATTCTGATTAGAAGCCTTGCCAGAAATTTTATTAAAAATTTTAATATTTCCAGCTTATCCAGCTGTGCTGATTAAACTCTATATTTTAGTATAGATTCCACTGGATGCCTGGATTAAAAAAATAATAATAATAAAATAAATAAAAGATTAGAAATATCTTTTATATAGATATTATCTATACCAGCTGCTGTTGGAGCTGATATTCTAAAATATAATTATATATAATAATCTTTTTTTAATTAAGTAGAGCGTTATTATACAGCTTTATATAAAAAAAATTAGATTTAAATATATTTCTATAATATCTGATAAACTGATATTAATAAATATTTATATAAAACTCCGGAGACTATACTCTATATACTAATTATATATAAAAAATATAATATATTTTAATAAAAGATTTAGAATATTAATATAAAGAATACTAATATTTCTAATTTTATTATAATTATTTAAGATCTAACTGTATTCTTGAATTTTATAAGTATCTTATTATTAAAATATATTTAATAAACAGTCTGTTTTATATTATATATAAAAAGACTGATATATTTTAATAACTTTATTTTATTTATAGAAGCTTTTACTACCGAGCTGGATTCTTAATAATATTTAATTATAAAGAATTTCTTCAGATAAAGCTATTCTATTACTTATATTTATCTATATATATTTTATATATTTACGGAAGCACCGGGACTTGTTATTCTAAAATTTATTCTTAATATTCTAGTAAAGCGGGCTCTTATTATTCTAATAAAATTATATAAAAAATTAAGAATAAAGCTATGTAAATAGTAGTAAATAAGACAGCTGCTAGAAAAACAGCTAATAAAATAATAAATAAAAAATATTCAGAAAATAGTTAGGCGGCAGCTAGTAGAAGCCTTATAAATATTTAAATAAATAATTAGATAGAGATTTAAGTGGGTGTTTAAGCAGATATTATAGAAATAAAAATAATAGATAATATGAAATTAAATAAGAGAAATATAATATATAAAAAAATATAGAATATATAGCAGAGTAATATAAAAAGATACTAAATTAGTAGAATAACACGGGGGTCTATAAAGGTAATAGAAATAATAAACAATAGAATTAGAAATAATTAGATTATATTTATTATTTTTTGATAGAATTAAGTCCGGCAGCTACTGCAAAGC
Source organism: Aspergillus phoenicis ATCC 13157 (assembly GCA_003344505.1). NCBI lineage: Eukaryota > Fungi > Ascomycota > Eurotiomycetes > Eurotiales > Aspergillaceae > Aspergillus > Aspergillus phoenicis. The sequence continues at coordinate 51,042 of KZ851886.1, forward strand.
TGCTGTCTGTATAATTTTACTAGTATAACAGAAAAATAACTATGTTTTCAGTTAAAAAGGCAGGATATAACAGTTACATGATTAGCTAGGACCTCCGGCGCGGCCCGCATGGCGGCGAAACAGAGTAAGGAATGAAACAAACAAACAAACAAAATAAATTTATAAAGTATATCTATATAAATATTTAATTTTATTTATAAATAATTTAAATCTCTTTTTTATAAGAAGATTAACTTTTTATTTAATTAATTAAAACTTAGTTAGATTCTTGTAAGAGATATTATTAGATTTTATTTATTTATAGAAAATTCTGGCTCATAAATCTTTTATTTAATTATTATAAAAATTTTTAAAAAATAAATAGAAATATATAATATTAAGTTCTTAGATTTTACAGTTTAATTTTAATATTAATTTTTTCTATTATTATATATATATAAAATCCTTTTTCCATAAAAAATTAATTTGAAGATTTATAACCAGGCCTTCTACTTTCTGTTACTAAAACTTACAAATTATATTTCTAAGAATCTATAAAAATCTGATTAACTGTAGCTGTAATAAATAATTACAGTTTTTTTTTTAGAGATTATTAGAGATCAATCTAGATATTATAATTTATATTTATTATTTTTTATTCTAGTTATTCATTCCCGCGGTTAATTCTTACTAAATAATTGTTACGGACCCCTGCTAGTTAACCTACTAGCAAGGCGGACTCGCCAGGCAGAAAGCGCTGATAAGAGCAGCGCGCGGGCAAAACCAAACTGTTATTTAGTACAATCGTGGATTACTAATACGACGCCCGGAACGGCCTCGCACCACGTGACTACGGTATATGGATGAATATATGATATATGGCATACCATCATGGTCTACAACTACTATACTGGTATACGGCAGACCCGATGGTATATAATATAGTATACAAAGAATAAGATATATAAGAATACTTTCTCATGTACTTAGTTAGTTCTATTCTTCGTGCTCAATACAACTGTTTTTAAATAATCATATATTTGGAAGTTTAGCTACAAAACACTCATCTATATTTACTTATAAATAACTGCGTGGTATTATTCGGCCTTACTTTTCTTCTCTTATCCATGATCTAGTTATCTCCCAGATAGTCATCAGTCGATACCACCTCGACGTAGTTCAACGATACGTATACCAACGAGGCTAAGCTAACAGGGACAGGAAAGCGATCCTAGGATTTAATATATTAAGCACCAGTTAATATAAGTATTTACTATTATAACTATCTATTATATTAACCATCTCAAGCTCGCTACAAACTCCGCAGCAGGGCTCCAGTGTCTAAGAAGAAGAATAGTAGTAGAATCTAATAATATAGAAATTAATAAGTATAGTTAATTAGTTATAAGAAAATATTATTATCTTGAAGTAATAGAATTAATTACTCAAAGATTACTTAGTAGTTAAATCTGTTAAAATCTGATTATCAGAATTATTTAATAATAATTAATTAAGACTCAGGGTTTTCTTAATTTAGTTAAACTTGTATTTTAATATAAATAAAAAGAAATTTAGAAATAAGATTAATAAGATCTTCTTCACGTCTATCTACCTAATTAGAACGGCGTTTAATTAGTTTGAACCATACATCCGTGATTACCAAGAAAAGCCGGTAGACGAATAGAATAATAATACTAAAAGAATTTTTATTAGTTATATCAGATTCAAGAAACATCTTAAATAAATATTCAAAGATATCAACGCAGCACGCAATACTAAACAGAAACTATGATAATTTAAATAAATTAAATTAGTATTTAAATATATCTTTGAATTCTTATAAGTTATTAGTCATCTAGACTAGAATGAGAACGCCTACATCATATGATTTAAAAAAGAATTTAAAATAGAGATCTAAGAAAAATTTATTTGGTAAAAGTAATCAGAAATATTATAATAAATAATTACAGCAACAGTCAAGATCAATAATAAGTTATACAAGTATAATATGAAATAAAAGAAAAATTAATAGACTAATAAGTCTATATCTTAATAAAATAATTAATAGAATTACTAAGCTAATAATAAATAACTAGCATAACCTAGAAGTCTGAGATATGAAGATTTCTATAAACTAAAATTAATAAAACTAGATACAACGTAGTATCAGACTTGGCAAAACGGAGTATCTAAGAAGAAATTTGAAAGATATAAAAAAGACTATTTATATTTTAATTATAATAAAATAAATTATTAGTTAAAAAACTATAAACAACGGCAGTAACAGTCTCAGAAACAACTGAGAGTAACAAATAAAGATTAATCAGAAATAAATAAAAAAATCAGAGAAGTTTATAATATTAATATTAGATTAACAGAAGTTTAAATAGAAATTATAGTATTATTATAAAATAGCAAGAAGCTACAAGCCACGTAATAAAAATAATTACTAATATTAGTTAATAAAATATACCAAGATTAGTTAAGATAATAAATTATAATAGATAAGCTAATAATACTACTAAAGTAATAAGAGATTTAGAATAAGACCTACTAATTCTACAAATTATTTAATTAGTTAGCAGAGATTAACAATAATAAGCCAGCTCTAAAGAATAAATATTCTAGTATAATTTAAAATAAATTTAATTTTCTAAACAAAGAGTACAGTACTCAAATAAAAAATCTCAAATCCAGTAAGAAGAAATCTATTAATATATTAGATATTTTAAAAAAATCTCTATCAGAAAATAGCAAAGATTATCTGATACAACAAAACAGTAATAAGAAAAACCAAGAACCAGACAAAGATAATATTATATATTAATTAAATAAAATTATTATAAAATACCGAACAAACCTGGTATGATTTTATATTAAATTAAAAAAACTTATATAGTACTGCCCACATTGGAACCTCAGATATTGGAAAGCATGGAATAAAATATAAAAGAAATATCTAATAAGATATTCTACTTATCCAAGAATATATAATTACTACGGACATGATAATAAGAATTATTACTAACAACTATACACAGTTAGCTAAAAGAAGAAAGTATTCAGAGTACATTTATAATATAATAATTTAAAATGCATGTGCATATACTTCAAAGAAAATTCTAGATATAAGAAATATGATAAGCTTTTTTAAATTATATATTATACTAATATATACCCCACGCACCATGATCAGAAGTACATCGCAGGATACAAATCTAAAGTATTAAATATAATTAAAATTAAATAGAAATATTATTTATATTATAATCTAAATTACTTATATATAAGATACCGATGACACCCACACCACGAATTTATACATTGGCTAGCATGTTACGATGACCAGTATATAATCTATTATATTATAAAGATTAAAGAATCAAGATTTCCAAGAAAATTATTTAAATAAAATAAATCTAATTAGCTAGAATAGTAATTAGCGGCTACTAAATTAGAAAAATACTTAAAAATCTAAATAATCATACTAGATTAAACAGCTTAAATACTAGTAGACTTTAGTATAACCAGAAATTACATACACCCACGATTTATACAATAACTAAGAATATTAGGAAAGCAAAAAACAAAGCTAGAATTAATTATAAGATTAAATAAAAAAAATCTGGGAACTTTTATATTAATAATCAAATCAGGAACCATACCTATGATTATAATAGGTTATTTTAAATATATAAATTTCAATGTGACACTACTAGAATAGTATAATATTATATTAGAGATTCCATGGCTCAGGAATCATAATCCACAGATTAATTAAAAAACTAAGAATCTCTAATTCACGAATTATAATTATTTAAAATAATAATAATAAGAATTAGATATGAAATCTAGATCTGTATAATCTATTATATAACACGAGATTGAAGTAAGAACTAAGCAACCTATAAAAAAATTAAAAATACTATAAAAGTTTAATATATTAGATACCAAAGAAAATTCTAAGAAAAATGGCATCTCAAGTATTATTACACGAATAATAGCAGCAACTAAGCTATTATAAAAAGATTAGCTTAAGAAATTATTAGAATAAATACTAATAATAATAAATAAGTATTATAAATATAGTACTAATAATATAAATTTAGAAAATGAGACACAGGTCCAAGGACCTAGATCTAATAATATAAAATAAAAAATTTAAAATAAATAAAGATCTAAGTATAATAATATAAAACTAGAATATTTATAAAAATTTTAAATTATAATTAAAAATAATTTATACATCCCGCTGTAATATGAGAGATTTAAAGATCTGTTTGAACAGCTAGAATAATCTGAATTATTTTAATATAAAAAGCATGACCATATTATTCCTCTTTAAAAAAAGAAGAAACTGGGATATAAAAAAATATATTTAATATTAGAAAAAGAATCACAGATATTATAGAACTATATTAATAATTAATTAGTAAAAGATAATATCAGATTATCTAAATTACTAGTAAAACATGGGATTTTATTTACAACTAAAAAAAATAGAATCTTATAACTATGCGTGGATTATTAATTATTTAATATTTTTATAATTAAGAATCGTCATCTGCTATTCTTAATCTTAGAAATCCAGAACAAGATCCGAGGAGTAAAATAGTTTACTAAATTAGATATTATAGATATATACTATTATATATATATTATAAAAGAAGAGAAATGGAAAACTGTATTTAAAATAAAATATAAGTATTTTAAATACTTAGTTATATTATTCAAGCTAATCAACACACCCGTAATATTTTAATAATTTATTAATAAAATATTAGAAGAATATTTTAATAAATTTATAATTATCTATTTAAATAATATCTTAGTCTTTTCGAGAACCGAGGATGAGTATGTCAGGTATATAAGACTTATATTATATAAATTATAATTATATTAATTATAATATAAATTAAAGAAGTGCAAATTTCATATATAAGAAATAAAATTCCTGGGATACTAGATATTTATAAAAAAAATTTATACTAAGTAAACTAAAATATAAGCTATACAAAACTAGCCTTAATCTAAAAATCTGAAGAAATTTCAGCAATTTATTAAATTAATTAATTACTATTAATAATTCATAGATAAATATACTATTTATATGACACCATTATTCGAACTCATGAAGAAGACGCAAAAGTACAAATAAAAAAAATTATAATAATATATATTCAAAGATATTAAATACTAATTTATTATATTACTAGTACTAGTACAGCATGATCCAGAGAAGAAAACTACTATCAAAACTGATATATTAAATTATATTATTAGCATGCGTATGACGCAGCTAGAAGACGACGGGAAACCTAGATTAATTATATTTTATTTAAAAAAACTAGTTTAAATAGAACTTAACTATGATATTTATAATAAAAAACTGCTAGTTATAGTAGTAATATTTAAATAATAGAAAGTCTATCTCAAAGAAGTAAAATATACTATTATTATAAAAATAAATTATAAGAACTTAACTTATTTTATAATAACTAAAAAATTAACTAAAAAACAGACAAGATGAGTAGAAGTCCTATTATAATATAACTTTCATATTATATATTATAAAAGAACGGAGAATGGACATATAAATATATTAAATTATAGACTAAATTATAAGTTAGAAGAAAAAACTATTAAACCAGTTATTCTAAAATAAAATAAGAATAGATTAATCAGCTATAATAAAATTAATCTTATAATAATACTAAAGATTAGTAGTAATCTAACTAAATAACTAGCTAATACTACCAGAGCTAACAAGATACTATAAAAAATAAGCAAGAATTTACTAGATAAAATTACTATTAATAAAAAAAAATTAATCTATTTTTACAAACTAATCTTTATACTAACCAGTATAAAAATAGAAATCATAATTATATACTATGACGGACCGCTCAAAGGCCATCTAGAAATTAAAAAAACTATGAAATTAATTATTAGAAATTATTATATTCTAAATCTCAGGTAAAAAGTACGCGATTATATTAGATAATATAAAATATATATTAGAAATAAGCCTGCGAGGCACCAATCCTACGGATAAATATAAATATAAAAAATATTATAATAATTATAAAAATAAATAACAATCGACTTCATCAGGCTATTATCTGAATTAAAAAGATATAATACTATCATAGTTATTACTAATTATCTTACTAAATATATCCATCTTGTACTAAGTAAAACGATAATAATAGTAATACAGATAATAGAACTATTTCTAAAAAATATTATTATAAACTATAGAATACCAAAATATATTATATCAGACAGAAATAAGTTATTTATTTTAAAATTCTAGAGATTACTCATAGATTTTATAAGAATTAAAGAATAAATAACAACAGCTTATCATTCTTAAATAAACAGATAAATAAAAAGAATTAACTAAATAATTAAGTAATATCTGAAATATTATATTAATTATTAGTAGAATAATTAGATAAACTTGTTATCTATAATATAATTCTTATATAATAATACTAACTATTCAATCATTGGAATCTTATTATTTTATACTAACTATGATTACCATCCAAGATTCTTAGAAATACTATTAGAAAAGTAACCAGTTACTAATATAACCAAAGATATTATTATATTCATAAAATATATACATGCTCAGTTATCTTAAGATATTAAATTCATGAATCTACGAAGTAAGATCTACTATAATTACTAATATAGAAAGAAACCTGATTTAAAAAGAAAAAAGAAAATATTTCTATTTTATAAAAATATTAAAATAAAATAACTAAGCCAGAAACTCGACCACTATAAACTAGAACTATTTATTATTAAAGAAAAGAAAAAACCAGTTAATTATAAGTTAAAATTACTAAAATTAATAAATAGAATTCATCTAGTATTTTATATTTTATTATTAGAACCCGCACCAAAAAGCGCTAGAATCGCAGAAAATATAAAAATTAATAACAATATTAAACAAGAATATAAAGTCGAAAGAATTCTAGATTATAAAAAAATTAGTAATAAATTATATTATTTAATAAAATAGAAAGGCTACAATATCTTAAAAAATATATAGAAATTTATTAAGAATTTAATAGATTATTACCGGCTTGTAGAAAAGTACTACCAACAGATAAGTCAAGATTTATCTAAAAAAAAAAGAATTAATTAATTAAATTAAATTAGAATTATCTGATATAATAATAAATTAAGTAGTATTATACTTATTAGCTAAATACTCCAGCTTCCAAAGATTCTTAGCACTTGGAAAATTCTTATTATCCAATAAATCTAGTATATTTAAGTTGTAATCTAACATCCGACCACCATGATTCTTAAGAAACTTTTAATATTTTTATAAATATTTTATTTTTATAAATAATTATTTAATTTATTTTTTAGTCTTTTTAATTTTTCAAGCTATTTTCTTTTTATTACGCTGAAGTTTATTCTACTCAGAATCACTGTGAAAATATTTCTTATACTTATAGCCGCGACGAGTGCAGGCCGCATAATTTCAGTTTTTAGAATCTATGAAATAAGAAAAACTATGGAAATCACACCAGATGTAAAAGAATTTAATCTAAATATTATTATAAATAATCCGGTCAGCTTAATAGTAATGCTTCTTATAATAATTACGTAGAGGCATGATGACCCATCCTAAAGGAAAAAAAAAACTGAAGAATCTAGCTAATGTACACGGAGAAACACGCATCTTTATATTTCTTGAGAATAAGAAACCTCGAAGAAGAGGAAATAATATTATAAATTTTTACTAATTAATCTACTAGCAAGATGGACTCACCAGGCAGAAAACACTGATAAGAGTAATACACGGGCAAAATCAAACTATTATTTAATATAATTATAGATTATTAATATGACGCCCGGAACAGCCTCGCACCACGTGATTATAGTATATAAACGAACATATGATATATGGTATATTATTATAATCTATAATTATTATACTAGTATACGGCAGACCCGATGGTATATAATATAATATACAGAGAATAGAATATATAAGAATACTTTTTTATATACTTAGTTAGTTCTATTCTTCGTGCTCAATATAATTGTTTTTAAATAACTATACATTTGGAAGCTTAGTTATAGAACACTTGTCCGCACTTACTTATAAATAATTGCATGGTATTATTCGGCCTTACTTCTCTTGTCTTATCCATGATCTAGTTATCTCCCAGATAGTCATCAGTCGATACCACCTCGACGTAGTTCGACGGTACGTATACCAACGGGGCTAAGCTAACAGGGACAGGGAAGCGATCCTAGGGTTTGACAATAATAAATAAATAATAAATAATATATTCACGAGTACAATATTATTTATTATTTCATAAAATATATTAATATATTTAAAGCTTATAATAATATAATTAGAGTTATTTAAATCTCTATAAATTCTTTTTAATCTTATAATAATTTATAATTTTAATTCTAGATTTACGATCTGTTCAAGTAAGTTAAGCTGTCTATAAAAATTATTCAGAATGATTTATATTTTTTTAAAAATTTTTTATAGAAGTTTTCATAATAGTCTCACAAAAATAAATATAATAAAATAAT
>KZ851887.1:0-49790 GCA_003344505.1 Aspergillus phoenicis ATCC 13157
CACATATCTCAGTTATAATAGATAATCAGTTATTCTATTTTCTCTAAGATTATATTATTTTCACAGTTAATTATATATAAAATAAATTTATATATAATATTATTAATAAAATATATCGCGCAAGCAGTAATAATATAAAAGTTAATCTGATTTTAATCATTATTTATTAAACTGAATATTTAATATTTTAAAAGTATATTTATTTTAATAAATTATTCTATTATTATTTATATAAATAACCAGTTTATTATTATTCTGATCAAGAATCCTGAGATCTACACTTATATAAAATATATTTTTATTAAATAGTATTTTATACATCATGAAGTACATACTAAAAATATTAAATTTATTTATATTAATATAACTAAATAAACAGCTGATAATCTTACTAAACTGCTTAAATATCTTATCTACTTCTACTTTATCAAGCAACTCAGTATAATAAATTATAATTAAATTTTTATTTAATATTTCTGTATCTACATATCTTTACTTCTTATTTAAAAAATATAAATAATCTTACATCTTTTTTTTTATATATAACATTGCTGACTACGTCCTCGCTCATGGAGGATGTAAAAGGAGATCACGTGATCTTGGACCTAGCCACCTAGTCACCTCCTCGCGTAGTTAGCTAGCTAGCACACACACACACAATATCATCCATATTGCTGTCACAGAACTATAGTAAATCAGCTGGTTTATTTTAATATTATTTTTTTTCTAGAGACTGCATCCCCGCAGCTGTAAGTAAACCTGTATAACTTCACATATTTTTTAATTAGAAAACCAGAAAGTTATAATAATCCAGTTAATTAAAATATTAAAATTATAATTTTTTTATTAATAATATATAACATGCTTCTTTATTCTGGAATTCTATATATGAATATAATACTATACATAAATCTATAATAAACTAGTATAAAATAATAAATATAGTCTTACCGTTCTATATTTTAGTAAAAACTCACTTATAAATAACTTTATTATTTATTATATTTAATTTATAATAATAAATTATATAAAATTAAAACTTTTTTTTTATTTTTTTCTTTTTATATTTCTCTCTTCTTTTTTTAATAATATATTATTATACTGGTTTACTTGCTCAGTAGCAGTAATTTCTAATATCTTTTTATATTATTTATATTTTTTATATAAAATAACTTATTTATATATTTTTCTTTATTATTTTATATAAGCAGTTATTTAATATATTTTCCTTGCTGTTCTGCATAGGTGGTAGTTTATATAATAGAAATATATATTTTATATTTTATATGTAAAAAATAGCTGTATTACATATATTATAAGTTTATATATAGCTTTGATATTAGGCTACTGGTTTTCTTTTCTTTTAAAAATATATAACCAGATATATTATTTTTTATTAAAAAATAGGAGGCGCTACTGCTACACCAGCCAGGCTTCCTCTATACCGGCCTCTACTCATGCCACACCCTCCAGCTACCTTCCGCCTATTTTAGTAGATAAGACTCGCTCTCTTTTAAATAAGACTTACTTTTTGGATCAGGCAGAACCCTACTACTTATTATTTTAGAATTATTATCACCTGAGACAGAAAATTCAGACCTCAGATAATAAACAGATATCTGAGATAATAATTAGTCCTGATTAGAAAAATAGTAGTATTCTATCTGCCCAAGAAAGCAAGTCTTATCTATTAAGATAGACAGAAGATAGCTGGAGAGTGTAGCATAAGCGGAGGCCGGTATGAAAAAAGCCTGGCTGGTGTGGCGGTAGCACCTCTTTATTATTGTGAGAAATTTTATAATAGGATTACTAGAGAGTTTCTGCGAGTCTTTTTCTGGCATAGTACTTTGAGTATAAAATACTATTTTACTTATTAGATCTCTTTTATAAAAATAAGTAATCAGAACTGTTAGAAGCGATGTAAGAATATAATAAGTCTATTTATATATATAAATACTAGTTATTATTCTACTTAGAACTGATTGCTGATCTTTCTTAATACCGGGGGAATCAGTAAGGTGTAATATAGAAATGAGTTACATAACCTCACTTAATTCACATGATTTATAACTGTGTGTTACTCACCTGACCCGCTGGGCTGCAGTAAGCCAGCTGGCCCACTCTAACACTAATATATTACTTAATAATTTATTCTGTTTATTAGTTACTTCTAGAATAATTAATTAAAGCTATTATCCTTAATTAATTTTATAATTATAATTTTATCATATAAATTAACAGGACTGTCGCTTTTTATAATAAAAAAATATAAATTAAAAATATTATTTAATTAAATATTTTTTATAAAATCTCTCTTATATACAGTTACTTAAAGTTAGATATAGAAATTTACTTAATAATTAAAATAAATATAATAATTAATATAAAATAATATATAAGAAATTCAAGATTAACAGATCTGGCAAATAAATTATTATTAATATTTAAATAATTTCAATATCAGTAATAAGATTTTTATTAATATAGAAATTTAATACTGGGGCTAACTCTCTCAGAAACTTTTGAAAAATCAATATAAATCTATAATTATTAATAAAATTGGAAATATATATAAAATTTATTTTTTAAAAGATATATATGCATCCAGTCTTCTATTTTAAGTAGTGTTGGATTGGGTCGGGTTGTTAGGTGCATTCTCTAAAAAAATTTAATCCTGATCCACGGATCAGGTTTTAATTAGCTGATCCGACCCGTAGGGCGGGTTAAAAATTTCTGATCTAATTTATTAAGAACTTAAATCAGATTCTAATTAGCTGACCTAATCTGCTAAGATTTAGATTAGATTAAGAATCTAATCTATTTTAATAATCTAAAAAATAATTTATCTAATTAATTAATTATATTAGAAAAGGTCTAAAATACTAAATACAAAGTAATAAATAAGTATAAAAGTAAAATATGAAAAGATAAATTTATATATTATATTAATATAAAGATTTCCAAGACATATATTCAAACAGTAAATTAAATATAATATTTATAAAAATCCTATAGAAGCCTTTCAGAACTTTAAAAAATTAAATTATTTAATTAGAGATTAATTAATTATTATTATAGTTTTTAATCTATTTTTATCCTTATTAAGCTATTCTTAATTATATTTGTTATCAGATATTAATTATTTTCTTATTATTATTTTTATGTTTTTTTCTATTTTTTATTTTTCTTTTTCTTTTATATTTTTTTATCTTTTTTTTCTCCTTTTCTTACTCATTCTTGAATCTTTATAATTATTTAATATTAATATATGATAATTTTTAAAGATTTATCTTCTTATTTCTTATTAAACTTATAAAGATCTGTATCAGTTCTTCAGGTGGAATGATGGAGACTTCTAGAATTTTATTTAAATAATAATATTATATTTTAGAAATTATTCTGTTCTAATTCTTTATTTATATATAAAAATTAATATTTAGTATTTTATTAATATCTTTAATTTCTTCTCTATTGTTAAGTTTTATATAATCTTTAAAAAGATTTTAATTTAAGATAATAATAAGATTAAATACAGTCTTAGTTAAGTTCTTAGAAGAAATCAAAGTATTAAAATTGTCCTTGATTATATACTTATAAATTTCAGTAGTATAACGTTAATTTATATAAAAAATAATTGATTATTTAATTTTCTATAGTCTGTAAAATCAGAGTATTAAAAATAATAAGTATTCTAAAATAAATATTAAAATTTTAAGCTAGCAGTATTAATATAATAACTGTATATTAATATTATATATATATATTTAATCTTATAATAAAAGTATCAATTAATTTTATTTATTTCTTAATATTGGGTTCTGAGTGATACACCTAGCAGTTACTATAAATATGATATGCAATAGTAATAATATATATCCATTAAGAAGATTCTATATATCGGATAATTAATTTTTTATTTAATTTAAATATTTTTTATTTAATTTAAATATTTTTTATTTAATTTAAATATTTTTTATTATAAATTTTTTAAAGAATCTATAACTTGGAATTATCTTAAAGTAAAAAAGTTAAACAGATCTTATTATTAAAGATATCTGTAATCTTATAAAAGTCTTTTTTAGTTATATTCTTTTTCTGATTATACTAGTTTTTAAAAAGTAGATCTTTAATTTTTATATTTTTTTTATTAGATTAGAGATTAATAATCTTTTTATCTATAGTTTTAAAATTCTTGATAATTTATTTATAAAAAATAAGAAAATTATATATATATACACTATATATTCAAAAGTCTCGGGACACTCGAAATTTCGTGAATTTCTAACACCAATAACTCTCTCAAAAAAAGAGATATAAGTCTCTTATTCTGAGTATATATAAATAACTTTTTTTTCTATATAATAACGTGATAAATAATAAATAATATTTATTATTTAAGAAATAGTCTACAATAAATAAAAAACTTTACTATTTTTTTCGAACTGAATATTTTGAAAAATTTATATGATATACTATTTTTTTTATATTTTTATATTACTTTTCAATCGATTCTAAATATCCTTTATATATATTATTTCTTATAAAACTCAAAATTGATCATTCAACGATTTCTTAAATATATAGATATGGAATTCTGCTATTTTTTTTAGAAAATTTTGTATAGGCTCCCATACAAAATATATATTTTTCTAATTTTAACTAAATTTAAATCTGTACAGTTTCACATAAAAAATATAAAACAAATTTTTATTGGTAGAATATTAATCTTTTAATATTTAAATATAGTAATATTAATTTTTAAATCTACTATATCATATAAATTTGTTGAGATAAATAGATTTAAAATAGATGAGTTTTGGTGTGATTTAGGGGGTTGTCCCGAGACTTTTGAATACTTATTGTATATTAGAATTATAATTAATTTATAACCAGGCTTAGTTCTCTCCAGTTATACCGATTAATAATTATTTATTTTTATTAGATGTTTATAATTTTAACTGAAGTTGTTTCTATTAATGTATATACTAATATTTTTTTAATAAAATATTTAATAAAAACTATACAGTACTGGAAGAAGAAAATAGGGAGGCGCTATTGCCACACCAGCCAGGCTTCCTCCATACCGGCCTCCGCTCATGCCGTAAGAATTAATAATCTATTATATCTTTTATATTTTTATAATTAAAATCTTGAAATATATTTAGTAAGCTCAAAATAATATAAAATTTACAGTTTTTTCTTCTGCAGCACTAGTTTTAATATTAGTTTTAGCTAGATAAATAGCTTGCTTATTACCAGAGATTTTCTTATAATTAAAAAGTTATTATAGAAAGATTATTTAGTAAAATTATCAGAGTCAGTCTAGTTTTATAATTATAGTATATAATATACTGGCCTGACTAGTAATAGTTGAAAGAATTAATATAGATCTGGATTATAGTCTAATTATTAGTAAGAATAATTATTCATTATATTTTAGAAGATACAGAGATTAGTAAGGTAAAAGTATTAAAGCTGTTAATAGTTATTTTTGTAAATTACAGCTGTTTAATTAGAATAAATATTATATTAATATTAATAAATTTTTTTAATATATATTATATATATTAAATTAAGATCTACAGAGTAACTAATTTAATAGAATTCTATAATTATTATTATATTAATACTACTCCTGTAGCCGCTTCTGTCTGTATAAGTATAAATAAAAATATCAAATTACAGATATTACTTGAATATTTTTTTTAGTTGATAATTATTATTTACGGGGGCTTCCACTAAGAGAAATTGTAATTAATTTAATAATTTTAAAATAAAATAAATTTACTAGATTTTTTATAAAAAGAAAGTAAGATTGATCTTAAATTTTCATAAAGATAATAATATAAAATCTTACTTAGAATTTTTTTATAATTGATTATTAATAATATACAGTACAGAGTATCTTATAAAATATATAATTATAATCTGTAAATATCTGTCTTCGAAAACTTATTTAAATATAAAATAAGAAGACAGTATATAAAAACAAATCTTAATAATTATATAAGATATCATTTAGAAGATTCCAGTTATATAATAGAATATATAGTATTAAATACTTTCTAGAATTTAAATAATATCAGATACTGTCTTTTAGTATTTATATATATTTTATATAAGCTATATAAAACAGTTATATAGAAGTTAGAAGACCAGGATTACTGTATATATATTATAGATTTAAAATAGATATCTTCTATATAAAGTCTGTTATAAAAAATAAAAGATTAGATTAATTATTTTAATTTACAGCTGTTTTAAGTAGACTTTTTCTGATAGATTAGAATTAAGATAAATATCTAGATATTAAAGTTTCTTAATAGACTTAATATCAATTCTCTATAAATAAAAAAAATTAATCTAATTCTATGATATGGGAGTTGTGGTATTATAATATATATTATTTAATTAAATAGATTATACTGTATTTTACTGATAAAAACTTAGATATATATATCTGAGTCTATTACTTAATATATTTATATGCATATCAGAATTTCAGGTAGTTATTCTATACAGTAAGATTCTAGATAAGTATATAGATATTATTTATATATTTTATCTAAGTATTCTACTCCACGGACTAAGCTGATTTTATTATTATTATTATTATTATTATCCAGCAAATCAGTATTATAAAAGAGATATAAAATCAGTAATAGTAGAGAGTTTTAAAGAATACTAGTAATAATCTAGTACTTTTCTATTAAAATATTTATTTTATTAAATAGTATAAATCTTCTCTAAGAAAAGATATATCATATATTTCTAAAAATAATTTTATTATTTATTATATATCTTTATAGTAAGAGCGCATAGTGTTTAATTAAATAATTTAGATATACAGTTATAATAGATTTTAAGATTTTATTAATTATACTTAGTAAAATAACTAGCTAGTAGTTTTTAAGATTTATATAATTATCTTTATCCAATTTCTGAAGTATAATTATTATTAATATTTAAAAATATATAGAGTAGTATCCGTGGTCTAAGCAGATATTAAAGATTTTAGTGGTATATATTTAATTTAAAATAATATCTGTTATAGAATAAGATTTAGAATATTGTCCGGACTAGATTTTTTTACAAAATAATATAATATATAATTCTGTAGATCTTCTGTAGAGTAATTTATAATATATATAATAGTAATTAATATTAATATTCTGGAATATAATCAAGATCTGTAGTATAAATTTTAAAAAAAGTATTTTTTAAAACAGTTTAATTTTATAGAATTATTAATTAGAATATTATCAGATTTATTACTGGAATCTTATAAAATAAGTAAAAAGATAGATTTAGAACTGCTTTTAATTTATATTCATTATATTAACTGCCAGAATCTTTGTATAAACTTATCTTTTTTCTTAATTTATTTTATAATATATAATTCTTAATGTTTTAATAGTTATCTAGTCTGCTATATATTATACTATATAAAATTATATCTTACTTTTATCTGAGTATGTGTGCTTAAATTATTTATATATTTATTTTATTTTTTTATTTTATTAATATATTTTAAATAGAACTACTATATGATCTGCTGCTTTAGAATTACTTTATTAATTATTTTTCTAAATATAAATATAAAATAAACTATAATATTAATATTATCTAGAAATATAATATCTGCTTGCAGATGGGGTATATATACTGTTGGAATATTTTTAAATAATTTTTAATTTATAATTATCTAGTTTTACTATTTAACTGTAGAGGTTTTGATGGATTAGAGATTAAATTAGATTAATATAAATTTATAATTAATATCTTATTATTAATTCTTGTAGAATTAGCAGTTAATCAGCTAGTCTATAAGTTATAATATAATTTATATAAAATCAAAGAATAGTTTTGCAACTATTCTTTTTATATATAGTTGTTTTCTCTAGAAGTAGAAGCTTTAAATTAAATTTAATAATAAAATTATTTAGAATTTTTATCTTAGAGTCTTAGTATTTGTATCCAGATGCGGTTTATATCAGATAATATAAATTAAAATTACTAATAATTAAATATTTTCTATTTATATATATAATATTATAAAAGATTTCTAGCACTGAGATATCTTTCCGCGGTATAGAATTATAGATATTATATATATATATATATTATTTTATTTTTAGTAAGATCTTGAATACTCAGAATACTAATATATAAAAAATAATAATAAAAAAATTATATTTTTAAATCTATATTCTTATTAATAAAAAAGTAGATTTATAGTAAGTTCTTAAATATTTTATTAAATATTAATTATATAGCTATATAAAAGCAGCTTTATAGAATCTGTATATATATAATTACTTAAAATATATAATAGTTTAAATATAATTCTTGAATTATTATTATATTAATATTCTGTATCTCTTTCTTATTAAAGAAATATATTATAATTAAAAATCATTTTTAGTAGTTAGTTTGTAGTATACTAAATTATTTATTTATTTATAATACTTAATATTAATAGTCTTTATAAATATAAGATTTAATAGATTTTTATTACTATTATTATCAGAGACTGTATACATATTATTCTAGTAATATAAAACAAATTTAATCTTACTCAGTTTAAATAATTAGAAATTTTTTATAGAGAAGAAGCCTGCTGCTGCCTACTTTAATTATTATATTATTTATTTTAATATTAATAATAAATATTTTTTAAGAGAGCTGTTTATAGGTTGGTATTTTAATAATTTAAAATTAGTTATTTTATTTAATATCTTGAGACTGTATTAAAAAATCTGATTGTTTTTAATATTATAATTCTTATTTTAAATTATAATAGATTTTTTTAATCTCTGGACAGGCGTGATTCTATCTGATATATATAATTAATTAAGTTTTTAGTTTTATAAGATATCTTAAGTATTAGTTATTTTCTAAATATTAGTTATTACAATATTAGATATATTACTAGAAGACTTTTTTTATATATAATATTTAACTAAAAATTTAATAATATAATTTAATATTATAAATTATCTCCAGCTGAGACTTCTGATATTTATAAATACAGTTAAAAATATAATATTTCTTAAAAAAATACAGTAGATATAACTTTTATTATTATTATTCTTATAAAAATAATTAATAAATTTATAATCTTCTTTGTACTATATATAGGTTTCTAGAATATTTATAATAATATTAATATATATATTTATAATTTTAATATTTGAAATATTAAAGAATACGCTGGTCCTGGTTATAAATTATAATATTAAAATTATTATTATTAAAATTTTTATATAGATAGCTCTGCTTGCGGCATAATTATTATTAAATTTTATAAAAAATATAAAAAAAAATTATTTTAGATAATTTATTTTCAGGGCTTCGCCCAGTCTATATATATAATATTTATAAAAATAGTAGTTTAATAGTAGATAATTATAATAAGTAGATACTCAGCCAGCTTATATTAATATTTTTAGAAATTATTTATTTTAATTATCTTGATATTTATATTTATAAGAATTATAATATATCTGTAATATTTAAGTATAGTATCTACTTCTAAGATCTTAACCCAAGAAGTGTTTATATATATAAAATATTTAGTATTATAAATAATTAGAAATATATTACTGTTTAGAAAAATATTTCTGATTATTATTTTATACTTTATAATTATGGGATTCTTATATATAGTAATACTTTGATTAATCTAATTAATCAGAGTCTAATTTTTATAATAAAATAATTAAACTACTAAGTTAGTAATTTTATATATATACAGTTCTAGATTTTCTGCTAGAAATTTTAGTCTTACTGGAATCTCTGAATCTTTATAAAAATTAATTAAAAACTAATATTAGTAACTTTAATATATATTTTATTAAGCTAATTAGATATATATGATTTTGAAGCCATAAGACTATTTTATTATTTTAAAATATAAATATAATATTAAAGTAGAAGTACTGTTATTTTTATTATCTAGTATTATAATAGTTTTAATCAGCTTGATTTAATCAGCTTACTGTATATATATAATATTTTTAATTTTAGTAAGATTTTTTATGATTATATTTAGAGAGAAGATCTCTACCATTTTTTATAAGTATAACTATAATATTCAGAAAACTTAGAAAAATATTCTTCGGAGATCTGTGTCTGTTATTACTTTTCTAGTAGTATTTAAAGTTATAGATGTTTTCTAATAGAGTGTTTACTTGAATATACAGATTTTTTATAATAATTAGATTAATTATTTAAGGTTATATAATCTTTCTGATGACTTTTTGTGATAGTATGGCCATATAATATTGAAAAACACCAGGAAAACGATGTAGATGATTATAAACAGTAGTTAGATGTAACTTTTCGAGGGGTTTAGACCCCTAGAAGTGTTGGTGGTTGTACTTTTGCAGGAGTACTGGTTTTCAGCGTAAATTTATAATATATATATATAATAATCTTAATTCTCTAGTCTCTGTACGGCTGCTCTATATAGCTTATATAAAATATATATAAATATCAAAAAATAATATCTGATATTATTAAAATTCTGTAAAGCATCCAGTACTGTATATTTTATTATATAATTAGAATCTTCTAAATAATATCTTATATAATTATTAAATTTTATTTTTATATACTATTTATTTTATATTTAAGTTACCAAAGATAACTAACTGCCTGCAGATTATATTTTTATTTTTTATACAGTATTCTGTATTATATATAATTAATTATTAATTATAAAAAAGAATTCTGAGTAAGATTTTATATTATTACTTTTATAAAAATTTAAGATTAATTTTACTTATTTTTTATAGAGAATTTAATAGATCTATTTTATTTTAGAATTATTAAATTCATTATAATTCTTTCTTAGTAGAAGCTTCTATAAATATTAATTATAAATATAAAAAAGTAGATGCTTAAACAGTATTTATAATTTTATATTTTTATTTAGATTTATATAGATAAAAGCAGCTATAGAAGTAGTATTAATATAATAATAATTATAGAATTCTACCAGATCAGCCGCTTTATAAGCTTGAATTTAATATATATAATAATACCCAAGAACTAATTAATATTAATATAACATTTTTAATTAAGTAACTGCAGCTTATAAGAATAATTATTAATAATTTTAATAATTTTACTTTACTGATCTCTGTACTCTCAGAGATATATTATATAATTATTTTTATTAATAATTATATTATAATTCAGATTTATACTGACTTCTTTGGGTGCTGCTAGTATATAATATATAATATAATTATAAAACTAGACTGATTTTAACAGCTCTACTGGACGGTTTTCTTATAATAGCTTTTTAATTATAAAAAAGATTCTGGTAATAAATAAGCTGATTATCTAGCTAAGACTAGTATTAAAACTGTTATTATAAAAATATTTTCAGCTCTATCCTATTCTCAGTTTACTGAATATATCTTAGGATTTTAATTATAAAAATATAGAACATATAATAAATTAATCAATCTTTATAATTTATATATGTAATAGATTTTTACAGTTTAACTTTGAAATATTTATTTTATATATAAAAATATATTATGTGTGGAGCTCTACTCTGATATAAATATTAAAAAATTTATTTTGATAAGTTATCTAGATATTATCGGAGTTATAAATATAACTAATTATTTTTATAGATTAGAGATATAGTTTAATATATTTTATTTTTATATATATAACACGCAGGCATATATATAAGTATTTAGAAAATCTGTAGATAATTATAAATAGATATTAAAAATCAGATCTACTAGTCGGGTCTATAAAGCAGTATAATTTATCTTAATAATATAAATTTTTGATTAATTCAGAACTTTTACTAATAAGATTATGGAGAAGAGTAATTCTATTTTATAAATTTAATTTAATAATAATACTATCTCCTACCAGCTATGTGGAAGAGATTACCGCAGTATAAATATTTATTTAAAAATAATTAATATAATTATATAAAATTTATATCTTCTAGTAGTGATTGTATTCAGCAAATAGGATCGTAGATAAGTTTATATAGATTAAATATTTCCTGATCCACTTGGGAGCGAAAAATACAAGTAAATATAAAAAAAATAAGTATAGAGAGATTATGGAGAAAGTAAGTACTTTATATATAGATTTTTGTATATATTATAAAACTTTAAATATTAGTGACCTGCCAGCCACCCTGGCAGCAGCCTGGTTGCTAGAATAATACCATCCACTACTCAGCTGTTAGGACTGACATAAGCGTGTATGAATAAATCAATAAATCAAACAATCAATCAGTCAATAAAGATAATTATTTATTATATTTCTGGAAGCACAGGAATCAGTAAAAAATATTAAAATCTTTAGAATGAATAATAAAGATATCTATAAACTGCGGCTGTTTAATCAAAATAAAAATTATATCAATTTTAACCAGCTTTCAAATATATATAATATATATTATTTTATGATTAACAGGACAGCTGAGACAGTAAAATCCTATGATTATTATTATATTAATATCTTTTTTATAGCTGCTGTCATTTGTATAAACTCAAAATGAGAATATTAAATTATATATATTATTTATCTTTTATTCTAAAACCATAATTAATATCCGGTGGTTTCTAGTACAAAAAAATTATAATAAAATTAATTATTTTAAGATTAGGTAATTCTACCGGATCTTTACTAAGAGCTTAGATGAGATTTCTTTTAAATTTTTATAAGAATAATGATATAAAATCCTGATTAGGATTTTTTTATAATGTATTATTAATTATATATATATTATGAAATATCTGCTAAAACAGCAAGACCAGAATTTATAAACAGCTATTTTTAATAACTTATTCAAATATAGGATAAAGAATGATATATAAAATAGATTTTAAGAACCGCGCGGGATATTATTCAAAAAATTCTAGTTATATAATAAAGAATACAGTACTAGATATTTTCTAAAATTTTAATAATATCAGAAACTACTTAATATTTATAAGTATTTTATATAAGCTATATGAAACAGCCGTATAAAAGCTGGAAAATTAAAATTACAATATATATATCATAAATTTTAAATAGATATCTATATTAAATCTATAAATAAAAACCAGTACAGAGACCAGGCTAACTATTTTTTTAGCCTATGACTATTTATAATAAACCTATTTTAATAAATTAAAATAAATATTTAAAATAAAGTTTTTTAATAAATTTAATCATAATCTTCCGCAAGCGGAAGGACCGGTTAAGTTTTATAATATAAAATTATAATATTATAAAATATAAAAAATAATAAAAATTTTATAAAATATTAATAATAACCTAATATTCTTCAGAAGCATTCTCCAGCATGGTAATTATTATATATTAATAAATAAGAGAAGTTTGAATCCAGTTAATAAGTACCAGTAGTACCCGTCGTTTTCAAAGATTATATAATAAGAAATCTGGCTAGGTAAGTTATTAATATTAATTATTTAACAAAGTTCTATATTTTATAAATTATATTTTTTAGTATAATATTATACCAGCTGAGATTTAAATTAAATTAATATTTGTTAATAATAAGAATAAAGTAAATAATATAAATTAATAATTTCATTATTAAATTCTATAATAATATAATTTATACCTATAAAAGTTAGTCTTACTCTGTAAGCAGCAGATTAATTTAATAATAAAGATAGCCTATATCCACGCAATAGACTGATTCTTGAAGGATCAATAATCTAAATAGAAGAATCAGTATCTCATAAATATTAGAAAGCTATAGAACTGATATCAATAATCTTATAATTCTTATAACTACTATAAAATATTATTCTGATAATCTTAGTTCTAATAGCGAAATCATTCTTCTATGATAAATAATATTCTTTTTTACTGGGCATAAACTATCTGGTTTGGATGTTAGAAATAATCTTATATATTCTTAATTTAGAATAGTATAGATCTGGTAATAACAGATAAAGAACTTACGGGAAATACTATAAAGATAAGATTATATATTATTTCTATATAATTTTACTAGTATTTAATTATATTTATATAGATAAATCAGTTAAGAAGAAATATAAATAAAAAAATCTTATATTATTTTTTTTCTTTTATCTTGCGGTTATTATATTTTTGTATAATATTATTATTTTATTTATTTTTTATAATTATTTGATATATTCTTTATTATGTCTTATATTATTTATCTACTAATTAATAAATAAGTATATCTTTACGTTTCTTTTATTTTTTTACCAGTATATGATATTTTTTATATTAAATTCTCTGATATATCTTTTAAGAAGATCTGTGTACTATATAAATAATTTATTAAAATATAATATCTTTTATATATATATATTATCTGTAGATCATAAATATTTATTTTAATATATTAGATGTGTTTTATAATATTAACTATTATTTAAATATTTATACTTCTATATTATATTATATTTACTTTAATAATAAGAAAATATATTTTATAATATACTTTACTTAATTCTTCTTATTATAATTATAATACTAATACTGGCTAGACTTCAGCAGGTATATTAATATATATATATAATTTAATAAAGATTTTTAACTGATAAGAAATTATTATAAATTTAAATTATTAAAATAGTAATATTAAGTATATTATACTTAAGCAGACTCATAATTTAGCTATAATATTTAATTATATAAAGTTTATTTATATTTATTAATTTAGTTTAAAGAATATTTATAAGATTATTCAGATATATACAATTATAAATCACTAAAATAAATAACTAATATATAATATTTGATAAAATAATATTATAATATATATCTTATTTCTTATTGATTATTATTTTATTATAATTTTATTAATTTTTTTATCTACTGCTTGCTGGTACTATCCATGCGGAATATTATATTTATAGTTATAATTTATTATTATACTTACTACTTAGAGATGACAGCTATATAATTTAAATCTTAATACTAAAATCTTAAATATTATTATAAAAATAACTTATATTTAATATTCTGATATTAAGAAGATTATATCAGATAATAAAAATAATTTTAATAAATATATAATAATTTTTAAGCTTTATAAGTTTATTATTATATTCTTTATTTTTATGGTTATTTTTTGAAAAGTTCCTGGATTCAGATATAAAGTTATTAAATTAAATAAAAAAGACTAGATATATTTTTATAATATTTATTATATTAGAATAAAGTAGTATTATATCTCTTAATATATTTAATTAAGTAGTAATAAAAATCTATAAATTTATATAATATATCTTTTGACTTCTTTTAATAATTCTTTATAATCTGTTAGATATTATATTTTTATTAAAAATTTATTAATTATATTTTTTTAACCAGTTCTTCTACTTAATCAGATAATGATCTTAGCTGTTATAATATTAATAATTTTTGATTTTTTATTCTTATTACTTAATTCCGGTATTAGAAGTAGTTTTTTATATTTTTTTTAGTATTCTACGGTTCTAACAGAGATACATAAAATATATCATAAATTTATTTATATTTTTTAAATAGATATAAGTAATATACTTAAGATCTGATATATTTGAAAATCTGAAAGAATTTTATAAATTTTAAACCCAATTTTTTTAATTTTTAAAATTATAGATTTTAGATTAATAGCTTAATTAAATCTCCTTTTTTAAAATAGAATAATTTTCTGTATTTATTATAATATTTTTTTTATTTTTTTATAATTATTTATTATATCTTTTATAATTATTCTTTTATTTTTTTAAATCTTTTAATTTTATTTTATACAGCTGGGATGTCTTATTATTAAGAATTATTTTTAATTCTGATATAGAAGTCTGATAAGTATTTATATAAGATTTTATTAAATATTAGATTTATAGCTGTATTATTTATATTTTTATAAATAAATTAAATAATTAACAGGATTACCAGCTAATTAATATTAAATTAATAAGAATAATATTATAAATAATATTTTAAAATTAGTTTTATTTTTCTTATTTATTAGTTTGTGGATGGAATACTGTCAAAAGTTTTAAGATTATATAATTATTATAAATTATTTATAATTAAAATTTATTTATACGGATTAAATCTTAATCTGATATAATACTATTAGAAGATCCGAATATTAATTTAATTTATTAATAAAATAGTTTAATAAGATTTAAAATAGTTATTATTACTGAAATAGTAAAGGAAATCCAGTATTTCAAGAATTAATTAATAATAATAAGATGTGATAGGATCTACTTGTCAGAGTAGAAAGTCTGTTGACTAAATAAGGAATCAACCACCAAATATAATAGATTTATTTAATAATAATAAAGATAGTTTATATCCATAGAATAGACTGATTCTTGAGGGATCAGTAGCTTCTTATAAAGGAATCAGTATCTTATAGATATTAGAAAGATATAGAACTATTATTAATAATTTTATAACTTTTATAACTGCTGTAATATATTATTTTAATACTCAAGATTCTGATAACCAGATTATTCTATTATAAATAGCGTCTTTTTTTGCTGGGACGAGCTACCTGGCTCAGGTGTTAGAAATAATCTTATATATTTTTTATTTTTAATTTAAAATAATATAGATCTGATAATAAAAGACAGAAAATCTGCGGAAAATATTATAGAGGTAAGATTATATACCATTTCTATATAGCTTTGAAAGTGTTTAGTTATATTTATATAAATTAAAAAAAAAGTATAAATAAAAAATCTTTTTATATTATTTTTTTTTCTTTCTTTTTTATCTCAGGATCGTTATCTCTTTGATAGTTTAGTATTATTTTATTTATTTTTTATTAATTTTTTATTAGTTTTTTATTATTTTTATTATTATATATTAATTGCTTAGCGATCAAGTGCCTTTCTATATTTATTTTCTACTTTATTTATTTTCAGATTATATATTTTATATTAGATTTTTTAATATATTTTTAAGGCTGCTTCTAAGAGCAAGATTTATATATTACATAGACAGTCTATTAAGATATAATATCTTTTCTATATATATTATTTATATATAATAAATATTAATTTTAATATCTCAGAAGGAGTGCTGTATGATATTAATTATTATCTAAATATTTATATCTCTGTATTATACTATTAATATATTAAGAAGAGAAAGATATATATTTTTATATATATTACTTAATTTTCTTTATTATATTAAATATAAAATTAATATTAACTAGATCTCTGCGGGCATGCTAAATAATATTTATAATTTTACTAAGATTTTTAAATAGTAAGTAGTTCTGATAGATTCAGATTAGTAGAATATAAATATTAAATATACTATTCTTAAAAAGATATTAAATCTAGTTATTATATATAATTATATAAAGTCGGCTTATATCTGTTAGTTTAGTCTGAAAGAATTCTGAAAGACTATTCAGATATAAATATCTTATAAATTACTAGAATAGATAATTAATTAGTAATATTTTAATAAAAGAGCTTAGAAGAATATAATATATTTTTTATTATTTATTATAAAATATTCAGTCTGTTAATTCTTTCTTTTTTAATTAATATTATTTCTAAGAAGCATCAGGCACCTGAATATAATTTTTTATTATATTTAATATTAGAAAATAAGAATTATATAGTTTACATATTAATTCTAAAATATTATTTAGATATTATTATTGATGCGGCCTATATTTAATTTTTCAATGTTATTAATAAAACTGTATTAAATAATAGAAGTAAATTTAATAAATATATCTCAGCTTTTTAAATTAATAAGTTTATTAATATATTTTCTATCTTTATTCTTAATTTATAAAAAGATTAGGAATCTTGGTCTTTGAACTTCAGTAAAGCAGTTATATTATAAAATTAAATTAATATTAAATTATAGTAGATAGAATTATTAATATATATAAATATAATCTGTTATTTTGTAATAGTATTTAAAATATATTTATTAGTATATTAATATAATATTATATACTTTTAATTTATTATTAGAATTTAAGTTTATTCTATTTAGTTAATTAGTAGTATTTTATCTAGTTTTCTTTAACTAATATAATCTCTGATATATTCTCTAATAATTCTCAATATTTTTTTTATATATTTATTATATTTTTAGTAGAAATCTATTAATTATATTTATTTAGCCAGTTTTTCTACTTAATTAGATAGTAATCTTAGTTATTATAATATTAGTAGTTTTTGATTTTTTTAACTTTCTACTTATTTTTGTTGTCTAGCTTTAGTATTAAGAATAACTTTTTATAATTTTAATTAGTATTCTATAGTTCCAGCAGGAAGATATAAAATATATTATAAATTTATTTATATTTTTCAGATAAATATAAGTAATACGCCTAGAATCTGATGTATTTCAGAATCTGAAAGAGTTTTATAAATTTTAAAACTAATTTTCTTAATTCTTTAAACTATAAATTCTAAATTAATAATTTTATTAAATCTCTTTCTTTGAAGAAGAATGGTCTTCTTTACTTATTATAATATTTTTTTTATTTTTTTATAGCTATTTACTATATTTTTTATAGCTGTTTTTTTATTTTTTTAAGCTTTTTAATTTTATTTTATATAGCTGGGATCTTTTATCTGAGAGAATTATTCTTGATTCTAATATAGAAGTCTAGTGAATAGTTATATAATATAATATAAAATAATAAGTCTGTGGTTGCATTATTTATATTATTATAAATAAATTAGATAGTTAGTAATATTACTAATTAGTTAAAATTAAACTGGTTGGAATAATATCAGAAATAATATTTAAAAATCTGATTTATTTGTTTTATTTAGCTATTAGTCTGAGAATGAAATGCAGTTAAAAACTTCAGAATAATATAATTATTATAAATTAAATTTAATTAGAATTTACTTATAAAAATTAATTTTTAATCAGATATAATATCTGATAGTGGCCCGAAGATTAATTTAATTGATTTATAAAATAATTTAGTAAGATCTAGAGCAGTTATTATAAATAAAATAATAAAAAAAAATAATATTTTAAAAATTAATTAATAATAATAAGAATAGTATTAACAGTTTCTTTATATTAAATAATTAGAGATAGTTCTGTAATGAAGTCTATTATTAATTTATTAAAAAAATAAAATAGAATTAGTAAAGATTTAAGAGTATTATAAAATTAATACTTTAGAGCAGTATTATTTTAATATATTAAATAAATTCAAATATATTCAGTTATATTATAATATAATTTATTTTAATAGAATTTTCTGTGTAGTAATGCTTCTGTTTTTATTTTTCTAAAATATTTTATTAATAGATTATTATAATATAAATAAATAAATATTTAATATAATATCTTAAAGAAAAAGATGTAGTAGTAGTTTTTAAAATATAAATAATTTATAGTTTTTACTGTCCAGTACTTTTAATCTGATTATCTTTATTAAATAATAGCTTTTTATTATTATATCTCTAGATCTTCGTTCTATAAATATAAGATTATTTTTTAAAGTTTAGAATTATATATATCTGAAGTATAGAACTTCTGTAGTATATACTTATAATACTATAGATTAAAAAATAAATTTTTTTTAAAATAAGTCTTTTTAAATAGTTTAGTCAGCTATCTCTATATCAGCTTAATTATTAGAGTTTTTTAAGTTTTATATAATACGGATATTAAATCCAGAATAATCCTGTGTATCTTAAGATTTGAATTAAAATTTTTTTAATTAAATTTCTTAATATTAGAAATAATATATCTATAAATTATTCTCAGATTAAAATTAATAATTTATTTTATGGAGCAGATTCTATCTGGGATTTTAAAAATATTCTAGAAAATTTATTTACTAGATTTAATTTTTCTATTTTATATTCAATAATAAAATTATAAAAAATTAGATTTATAAGTTAATAGACTTGCCTTCTATTAACTCTGATTTAATATATAAAAAATTATAAGTTTAAATAGTCAGATAAGACTTTAATTATTTGAAAAGTATTTTTAAAATACTATTACCACTGTTTAAAAAAATAAATAATAATAAATAATTTTTAATTTAAAATTTTATAATTTAGCTTAGTATCAGAGAACTTATAAATTAGAAGATAATTAGATAAAATATATTTTTATTATTAGATTAAGATAAAATACTACTCATCTTTTTCTTTGATATATCAGTTTTTAAATACCAGGATTTTGTAGGATTGAAGTATATTAATAAGAATATTTACTAAAAGATAATAATTAAATAATAAAAAATAAGTTATTTATATAAATTTAAATAGATTTTTCCAGATTTTCAACTGTTAATTGCTCCGCGGAGTAGGAAGATAAGTAGTAAAATAATTTAAAAATAATTTTAGATAAATTAATAATAGAAGTTACAGAATTCTAGAAAAATCTAGATATTATAATAACTTTCAGAGATTAATTATAAAATAATATTATTTATCTATTAAGGATCCATAAATACTCTAATAATATTAATAATATATTCTAGAAATTTGACTTAGAATTAATAAAATAAATATTTAGATAATTTTATATAAAGTTAAGCTTCTTAGAGTTTTTCTAATATTTAATAAATATATTTTATATAGAATTTCTTATTTAATAAAAAGATAAGAATACTATTAAAATAAATTATATAAAAGTTATTAAGAAGTCCACAAAGTACTGTATATATATAATTCTAAAAGATTATAGAAGTATTAGTTAATCTAAATAATATAATAGTATATTTAAAGTAATTATATTAAATATAGAATACTATTTTTATTTATTATTTTTTTTGATGCAGATTTGATAATAAATATCTTTAATATTAATTTTTAAGAAATATTTGCTATCTGAGACTCTGTCAAGAATCTCTGAAATAAAAAATAAAGAATAACAGTTCTTTATAAAAATCTTATTAAGATTTTAATAATTTATATAAAAATATAAATTATTATTTTTCTTAGATATAAAGAAAATAGAGACCCATGCAGAATTCTTAAAAAATTAGATTTAATTTAAATTCAGATTTTTTTTAATTATTTTTATAAGATTTAGAGTTCAGCTTCTAATAAAAAATATATAAATTTATAAGAAAATATTTTATCAGATCTGATATTAATAATATAGTTTATAGAATTATAAGAAAGAAGTTATTAAAAAAAATTTATAAAAAATATATCTCAAAACTTCTAGAATTTAATTAGAATTATTTTTAAATTTAAAAATAAATTAGAAAATCTTTTTTTTAGAAATTAAATATCTTCGGAAAACTTGATAATAGTATATACTTTTACTAAATTCCAGATTACTTTAATAAATTAAGTAGTAGAAAAAAGAAAAATAGATAATATACTAAATTATTATTATTAATTTAATACTAATAAATTAATATAAAGATTTTAAAGTATAATTATTAATAACAGGATCAGACTACTATATAAATAAGAATCTTAATTAATTTCTATATAG
This sequence comes from Aspergillus phoenicis ATCC 13157, assembly GCA_003344505.1. NCBI lineage: Eukaryota > Fungi > Ascomycota > Eurotiomycetes > Eurotiales > Aspergillaceae > Aspergillus > Aspergillus phoenicis. The sequence continues at coordinate 21,445 of KZ851887.1, forward strand.
TATTATTTAAAAATATAGATACTTTTTTATAAATCAGTAGCAGTAATAGAAACTTTCTATATTTTATAAATAAAAATAATAATTTAATTAATAGCTTTGATTCTAGGTACAGTAACCGGAATATATTAGAAATTATAGATTTTAATAAATTAATAGCTGATAATATTTATTTTAGTATAATTATCTAGATCTGCAGAAATTTTAAGACTGTTTTAAATATAAATAAGTATATGAAAATAATAAAAAATCTTTATTTTAAATAAAGAAATTAAAATTATAAAATTTATTCTAACTTTTCTACTTTTTCCTTAGAGTTTGATAAATATTAGTAAATTTTAATAAATTAAATTTTTCTATTTTTAGTAGAATATTAATTTGTAAGATACTGGATACTATTATATATAAAATATTATAATTAATTATTATTTTTTTTTAATAAAATTCTTTTTATAATTTGATATATCTTCTTTAGTTAATTTGTAAGAATAATCTTAAACCCGCTTATATAATTTATAATTATTAAATTAATTATTATTTTACTTATATTTTCTTTATTATTTTATAATTTATAGTAATAAATAATAATAGTTACTATTTCATCCTGTTCCTCTGGTAGATGAAGAATATACTTTTATATATAATAATTAAAATTAAATAATAATTTAATAAAATATAATAAAACTCTTTTCTTCTCAGCTTAACAAGAAAAATATTATTTTAAAATATTAAGATAAATATAAAATTTTTTTAAATCTTAATTATATTACTGGTGAGCCCGTTCAAATTAAGCTATAATATCTGGTTAAAAAATAATAATATTCTAAATTAAGATAAAAATCTAATTTTTAAATTAAGATTATAATTTCTTAAGAAATTATTTTATTTTTAAATTTTTATTATTAATAAAATAGTATTATCTCTGCCTGCATGCCGGGTTTATATAATTAATAATAATAAAAATCTTATATTTCTCTGATAAATACTTCTTGAAAGTCTTTTGAAATATATATTCTAGATTAATAATTTATTTCTAGTATTTCTAGAGATTAAAATTTAGAGTAAAATAGAAAATATTTTTAAACTTAATCTCTTTTTTATCTTTTTCTGATTTAGAAGAGAATTAGTAGTATCTAGAAGATATTTTATTTAAAGAATTATTTCTCTAGAGATAGATTATTCTTCTCTATAAATTAATAATCTATTTTAATTAATAAATATAATATTTTAATTACTAGATTTCCTCAGTAGTAGGAACTGTATTTGATAATAATTCAGAATTAATATAATTATTAGATATTTTTCTTTTTTTATTATTTTCAAGGAGTGGCATCTTTCTTAGATAATTAAAAAAAAAAGAATTAAAATATAATAGAATCTATTTATCAAGATAAAAAGCCTGTTGATTAGATAAGGAATCAACTACTAAATATAATAGATTTATTTAATAATAATAAAGATAGTTTATATTTATAAAATAGACTGATTTTTAAGAGATCAGTAGCTTCTTACAAAGGGATCGGTATCTTATAGATGTCGGAGAGATATAGAATTATTATTAATAACCTCACGACTTCTATAACCGCTGTAATACGTCAATTTAATGCTCAAGATCCCGATAGCCGGGTTATTCTATCACATAAGAATAATATTAATAGGTTTTCTATATTAAATAATAAAAGATAATTCTGTAATAAAATCTATTATAAACTTAATTAAGAAATAATACAGAATTAGTAATAATTTAAAATTATTATATAATTAATACTTTGGAATAGTATTATCTTAATATATTAGATAAATTTAAATATATTCAGCTATGTCTTTATATAATCTGTTTTAATAGAATTTTTTATATAGTAGTATTTCTATTGATATCTTTCTAAAATATTTTACTAATAAATTATTATAATATAATTTAATAAATATTCAATATAATATCTCAAAGAACGGAATATAATATTAATTTTTAAAATAAATATAATCTTTAGTTTTAATTATTTTTATTAAATAGTAACTTTTATTATTATATCTCTGGATCTTTACGCTATAAATGTAAGATTATTTTTTAAAATTCAGAATTATATATATTTAAGTATAGAACTTCTGCAGTATACATTTATAATAATAAAATTTAAGAAATAAACTTTTTTTAAATTTTTTTTAAATAATTTGATCAGTTATCTTTATACCAGCTTAATTAGTGGAATTTTTTAAGTTTAATAGAATATAAATATTAAATCTAAAATAATCCCGCATATCTTAAAATTTAAATTTGAATTTTTTTCTGATTAAATTTTTTACTGTCAGAAATAATATTTTTATAAATTATTTTTTGATTAAGATTAATAATTAATTCTTTTTAAAGAACAGATTCTACCTGGAATCTAATAGATATTTTAAAGAATCTGTTTATTAGATTTAACTTTTCTATTTTATATTCAATAATAAAATTATAAAAAATTAAATTTATAAGTTTAAAGAATCTAATAAAATCCTAATAATTTAGAAAGTCTCTTCAAGATATTATTACTATTATTTAAAAAAGTAAATAATAATGAATAATTTCTGATTTAGAGTATTATAGTTTAATTCAGTACTAGAAAATTTATAAAATTAAAAAATAATTAAATAAAATATATTTTTATTGTTAGATTAAAATAAGATACTACTTATTTCTTTTTAAATATATTAATTTTTAAACACCGGGGTTTTATAAGATTAAAGTATATTAATAAGAATATTTATAAAAAACAGTAATTAAATAATAAAAAATAATTTATTTATATATATTTAAATGAAGTTTTTCTAGCTTTTATTTATTAATTGCTTTATAAAGCAGAGAAATAAAGAATAATATAATATAAAATTAATTTTAAATAAATTATTAATAAAAATTACAGAATTTTAGAAAGATGTAATATTATAATAACTTTTAAAGACCAATTATAAAATAATATTATTTATTTATTAAGAATTTATAGATATTTTATCAATATTAATAATATATTCTAAGAATTTAATTTAAAATTAAATAGAACAAGTATTTTAACAACTATATATAGAATTAAGTTTTTTAAAATTTTTCTAATACATAATGAATATATTTAATATAAGATTTCTTATTCAGTAAAAAGATAAAAATATTATTTAAATATATTATATAAAAGTTATTAAGAAGCCAGTAGAGTACAGTATATATATAATTCTAGAAGATTATTTAAGTATTAATTAATCTAAATAATATAATTATATATTTAAAATAACTATATTAGATATAAAATATTATTTTTTATTTATCTTTTTCTTTAATATTAATTCAGTAAGAAGTATTTTCAATATTAATTTTTAAAAAGTATTTACTACCTGAGATTTTATTTAGAATTTTTAATAAAAATCTTAATAAGAGTTATAATTTATATAAAGATATTTTATTAGATTTACTATTAATAGTATAATCTGCAAGACCATAAGAAGATAATTATTAAGAAAAATTTATAAAAAATATATTTCAAAATTATTTAAATTTATTTAGTATTATCTCTAGATTTAGGGACAGATTATAAAATCTTTTATTAAATAATTATATATTTTCTGGCAGTTTAATAATAATATATACCTTTATGAAATTCTGGATTACTTTAGTAAATTAGACAGTAGAAAGAAGAAAGATGAATAATATATTAGATTATTATTAATAATTTTATACTGATAAGTTAATATATAGATTCTGAAGTATAGTTATAAATAATAAAACTGGATTATTTTTTAATCAGAAATCTTTATTACTTTTTATATAATATTATTTGAAAGTACGGGTGCTTTCTTATAAATTAGTAGTAGTAATAAAATCTTTTTATATATTATAAAGAAAGATAGTAATCAGATTAATAGCTTTTATCTTAAGTATAATAATTAAAAAATATTAAAATTTATAAGTTTTAATAAATTAATAATTAATAATATTTACTTCAGTACAGTTATCTAGGTCTGTAAAAACTTCAAGACTGTTCCAGATATAAATAAAAATATAAAAATAATAAATAATCTTTATTTTTTCTTAGAATTTAATAAGGCTTTGTAAGTCTTAGCAGATTAAATTTTTTTATTTTTCATAGAATATTAATTTACAAGATACTGGATACTATTATATATAGAATATTATAATTAACTATTATTTTTAATAGAATTTTTTTATAATTTAAGATATTCTTTTTAATTAATCTATTAAAATGGCTTTAGAGGTGCTTATATAATTTATAACTATTAAATTAATTATTATTTTATTTATATATTTTTTAGTTTTTTATAATTTATAATAATAGATAGTAATAGCTATTATTTAATCTTATTCTTCTGGTAAATAAAGAATATATTTTTACATATAATAATTTAAATTTAATAACTGTTTAATAAAATAAGATAAGACTCTTTTCTTTTTTATTTAGTAAGAAAAATATTATTTTAAAGTATTAAGATAAATATAAAATTTTCTCAGATCTGAGTTGTATTACTAGTAAATTTATTTAAATTAAGCTATAATATCTGATTAGAAAATAGTTATATCTTAAATTAAAGTAAAGATCTAGTTCTTAAACTAAAGTTATAATTTTTTAAAAATTATCTTTTTTCTAGATTTTTATTATTAATAACATAGTACTATCTTTGTCTGTATACTAGATTTATATAATTAATAATAATAAGAATTTTATATTCTTCTAATTAATACTTCTTAGAAGTCTTCTAAAATATATATTCTAAATCAGTAATCTATTTTTAATACTTTTAAATATTAAGATTTGGAATAAAATAAAAGATATCTTTGAATCTAATTTTCTTCTTATTTCTTTATAATTTAGAAGAGAATTAATAATATCTTAAGAATATTTCAGTCAGAGAACTATTTTTTTAGAGATAGACTATTCTCCGCCATAGATTAATAATTTATTTTAATTTATAAACATAGTTTTCTAACTATTAGATCTTTTTAATAATAGGAATAGTATTTGATAATAATTTTGGATTAATTTAACTGCTGAATGCTTTTATTTCTTTATTATCTTTGATAGATAGCATCTTTCTTAATAATTAAAAATAAGGGATCAGATTATAATAGAATCTATTTATTAAGAGAAAAAGTCTGTTGACTAGGTAAGAACTCAGCTGTTAAATACTATATATAGATTTGTATAATAATAATAAAGATAGTCTATATCTATATAATAAACTGATTCTTGAAGAATCAGTAATCTAAGTAAAAGAATCAGTATCTTATAGATATCAGAGGACTACAGGACTGCTATTATTAACCTTACGACTCTCATAACTATTATAATACGTCATTCCGATGACCTTAGTCCCGATAGCCAAGGCATTCTATCACATTTATTTGATTTAGACTACTCTTTTCTTCAGATAATTTTTAGCTATATAATTATATTTATAATAAATAAAACATTATTCCTTAATTATTAAACAGATATAATTTTTTAGTTTTAAATTTAAATTATAATTAGCGGTTCACAAAGTTCAGCTATTAATTAAAATAAAAATAATAAATATAATATTATTAGAAATTATTGATAAAAAGTAACAAAATTATAAATTTATTCTTTTCAAATATTTTATTAATTAATTAATAAAATTTAATTTACTAGTACAGATCTCAGTAAATAATTAAAATCTATTCTATTATTTATAAAATAAAATATAATTATTTTCTTCAGTTTAAGAATAATTACTGATATAAATTATTTTTAATAAATTTTAATAATATTAGTCTACACTGCTAGATACTGAAAAGTAAAAATAAAGTTATAAAACTTTTCTGCAGATATTATTTTCAGTTTTTAATATTAGTAGAAGATATTATAAATTTTATTTAAATTAATAAAAATTATCTTTAGTATTTTAGTATGTTAGTAAAATTTCTATAAAAATTAAACATTTTAAAATAGAATTAAAATATTAAAAATTTTTAAAATTATTCATATAATAGCTGTTTATATAAGCATATTAAATAACTAGAAAAATTAAATAATTTATATTTATTTTTGATTTTTATTATATTATAATCAGCTAATTCTTAAAAGATATTTTTTTGTTATTAAATATAAAAAAATCAATGATTTTTAAAAAAGATTTAATTCTAAAATATCAGCTCTCTGGTTATTATAGATAAAATAATATATTATTATTATTTACATATTATATTTTTAAAAAAACTTATTCTACTTCTTAATTAAATTATTCCGTTTTCTAAAAAACATTTTTATTATATTTTTTAATTATAATATTTAATTTTTATTCTATCTTATAAGATTAAGAATTAGATTAAAAATCTTTTCCAGATTTTTCTTCTATATTATTTTAAATTCTTCTTAAATAATCTTTCTAGAATTATTAATTTTTCTATGTAATAAAATAGTTAAATATTATTATAAAAATTTTTTGTATAAGATTAATTCAGCTTATCTTTCTCTAGCTATTATTATTTAAAATTAATTAATTAATAATTTCTAGAAATTTTATTTAGATTATTTTATTTTAATTATTTTAATATTATTAAATATATATTAAAGAATACGACTAGTCTAATTAAATATCTAACTGCATACAGTATTAATTAAGTAAAAAAATAAGTAGCTGTGATATTTAATATGATATAAAAACAAATTAAATATATTTTATTCAATATATCTAGACTAGGATATTAAATATAAAAAGAGAAAGGAGAAAGTATATAAAAAATATATAAATATTAAAAATAAATAAAATAAAATAAAATAAGATAAAATAAAATAAAATTATATTATATAATCTAGTTATATACTTCTGAATGCTGTTTATTATTATATTAAATGAATATAATTCTATCTAATATATTATGATTATTTAAATTCTTTTTTAATTTTATAAGACATTCTGGGTATTGATTATAATAATATTAAATAATTTTTCAAAAAACTTTCTTTTATATTTAATATCTGTCTACAAAATAAAAAAAATTTAATAATATAATTTACTATTATTTATAAGTTATCTGCGCTGAGTCTTCCAGTATTTACAGATACAGTTAAAAATATAATATCCTTTATTATAAAAGAATATAATAAATATAATAAATATAATTCTTCGCGCAGTACACACGGACAGAGTATTTATAATAATATTAATATATATTTATAATTTTAATATTTAAAGTATTAGAGAATATACTGATTCTGATTATAAATTATAATATTAAAATTATTATTTAGTAAAACTTCTGTATAAATAACTCTGCTAATAATATAATTATTATTAACTTTTATTATCAGTATAAAGATCTATTTTTTTTAGATTATCTTTTTCTAAGACTTTATTTATCTAATATATATAATAATATTTATCAGAATAATAGTCTCATATTAAATATTAATAATAAATAAATATTTTATTAATTTATATTAATGTTTTGAAAAATTATTTCTTTTGATTATATTTATATCTATAATATTTAAATATGGTATTTAACTCAAAGATCTTAATCTACGAAATTTTTATATTTATAAAATATTTTATATCTTTTATATTATAAATAATAAAAGTTATATTATTATTAAAAATTTTTATTTAATTATAATCTTACAGTTTAAGATTATAAAATCGTTATAAATAATAATACTTTTATTAATCTAGTTAATAAGGTTTAATTTCTATAATAAAATAATTCAATTATTACATTAATAATTTTATAAATATATAATTCTAGATTTTTAAAGATTCTGGCCGCACCAGAATCCTAAAAATTTCTATAAAAATTAAAAAATTATATTTTATTCAGTTAAATATATATATAATTCTGAGATTAATATAAAGTCTTATCTTACTACTTTAAAATATAAATATAATATTAGAAAAATATAGATATATATATTAAAGTATCTCTACTTTTATTATTATAATTAATTTAATAAATTAAATCTGGTCAATTTATTATATATATATAATATTTATAATTTTAGTAAAACTTTTTATAATATTCAAAAAAAGAATCTCAGCTACTCTTTCTATAAGTATAGTTATAATATTCGGAAAATTTTAGAAGATATTCTTCAGGAATTTATATCTATTATTACTTTTATAATAAAATTTGGAATTATAAATATTTTTAATAAAATATTTACTTGGACATACAGGTTTTTTATAATAATTAAATTAATTATTTAAGATTATATAGTCTTTCTAGCAGATCTTTATAATTATATAATATTAAAAATATTAAAAATATCATATAAATAATCATAGACAGTGGTTAAATATAATGTTTTAAGATTTTTTAATCTGTCTAGATGCTGAGTGGCGTGCTTTTACAGAAATATTAATTATAATAATATTAAAAGAGACCCGCAGGGTCTGGGAAAATAAAAATAAAAATAAAAATAATATTACAGATATATGCAGTACAGAAGATATAAAAGAAATAAACTATTATTATTATTTTTAAAAAGATTTCTTAATAAATAATAATATAAGTTATCTATATATTTTCAAAGAAATAAAGAAGAGTAATAAATTTGATATATAAAATATATAATATATAAATTAGGATTATTACTATATAAACTCGCGGTCTGTATAAGATAGCTATTTCTTTATATAGAATATGGATTATATATTTTTATATAAAGTACTATATAGAGAAGGGAAATGTATTGTATAACTGCTTTTAAAAGATAATAAAATAAATAACACTTATCACCTGCGAAGGACTATATAATAGAAAAAAATATAAGAAACATATAAGGAAGATATTATTAAGTAGGTGAGGCAGTAAGATAATATATTTATAATAATAAAAGAAAGAAAGAAACATTATAAAAAATATATATATATAAGATAGAAAAGATTATTAGGATTATATAATTAACAGATATAATTAAATAAAGCAAATAATAAAATTATTTATAAGTGAGTTTATGCCTGCTAGAACATAGAACTGTAAAATAGTTATAAAAATGATTTATATATATATTTATAGTAAAAAATATATTTAATATTATTCTACTTCCACAACAGACAACGGAAATATATTAATAGGGGGGAATAATACTAGATTATACTATTTTAATAAGATTATAATAGTTATTATAATTTTTTAATTAGAAAATATATAAAACTATATAAAATATAAAACTATTAGCTAGAATTGCGGAAGTATGATCCCTGAGAAGAGAAATAATCTTAAAAATATGAGTAAGATTCAGGCAGGTAGAAATAAGTTATATAACTAAAATTAAATTATATAATTTTTTATATCTTACTGGCCTTCTAACTTTTACAGGGAACTAATAATTAGTTGAGAGTAAGATAGTAGCTAGTATTTTTATATATAATTAATCTTATCATGTTTTCTATCCAACCCTAATGTTTTACTAGATAATATCTCCATAGTAACTTTCTGATTATAAAGAAATTCTTAGTAATAAGTATATTAATTATCTAGCTAAGACCGGTACTGAAAATATTATCTATAGAATCAGTAAACTAATTTTACTTATAATTTATTGAAGATATCTTAATGTCCTGGCTAACAAAGCTTGGAAGATATAATAAAAAATTGATCTTTATAATCTGTATATAAAATCTATTTTTATAAAATTAATCTTTAAATTATTTATATATATATATATGTATAGATATATATTATACATGGAACTTTATTCTCATATAAATATAAATTTATAAAGAATTATACTAATAAGCTATCTTAATATAATCAGTATAATGGAGTTAACTGTATATTCTTATAAAATAAAAATATAATTAATTTAATATATTTTATTTTTATACATACAACAGGCAGGCGTATATATAAAGATTTTTATATATTTAGTAAATAATAAATAATTATAAATATATTCTGAAAGTCAGATCTACCAGTCTAGCCTGCAAAGCAGTATGATTTATTTTAATAATATAGATTCTAAACTAATTCCAGATTTTTTCTAATAAAACTATAGAAAATCTTATTTTTTATAAATTTAATTTAATAATACTGCCCACTCCTGCTAGCTACATGGACAAAGATGCTATTATAATATAAATATCTATTTAAGAATAATTAATATAGCCACACAGAATTTATATTTTTCTGGTAATAACAGTATCCAGTAAGCAGAATCCTAAGTATATATATATATATATAAGTTTACATAGATTAGTCTCTTCCTGATCCACGCAGGCAGTGTAAAATAATATAAAGAAATAAATAAAATAAAAACTAAAAAAGGCAAGTATCTTGTATTATATAGATATTTATATATATATTTATTATGGAATTCCAGATACTAGTAATTTTACCAGTTATTCTAGTAATATATCTGGCTGCTAGAGTAATACTATCTGCTACTTAGCCACTAGGACTGATATAAGCATGTATAAATAAATAAATAAATTAATCAATATATACTCTATTTAAAAATAAGGATTTTATATCACTTAAAAATCTAATTTTTAATTGTTTATAAATAAATTATAAAAGTATTATATATTTTTAGTGGGGAATGCTACTGTTATACCAGCCAGACTTTCTCTATACCGGTCTCCGCTCATTTCAATTTTAATCTAATTATTAAAATTATAAATTATTTAATCTTATATCTTATAGTAAACAATTAATTATTTTATTTTCTCTAAGATTATATTATCCTCGCAGTGAATTATATATAAAATAGATTTTTATATATAGTATTATTAGTAAGACTTCTTATAAAATTCTGTATAATATATTATCAAATATCTTATAGTAAAAGATTCTTAGCTACTATTATTAATATTCTATTTTTGAACAAAGTTTTTAATAAGCTGGAAGATTATATATATGAAAATTATTTCAAATAAATATAAAAATCTATAATATTAGGACTTATTAGATTATATATATTTATAGGGAGGCACTACTGCCACACCAGCCAAGCTTTCTCTATACCAGTCTCTGTTTATGCCATATTCTCTGTCTACTTTCTACTTATCTTAGTAGGTAAAGTCCGCTCCTGATTAAGATGTATTTTTTAAAGCAGGCAGCATCCTACTATCTGTTTAATTAGAAAATAATAGTTATTTTAGATATTAGTTTACTATCTGAGATCGGAATTTTTGTCTCAGATAATAATAATCTTGAAGTAGTAAGCAGTATGGTTCTGTCTGCTTTAAAAAGTATGTTTTATTTAATCAGGAGCGGACTTTATCTATTAAGATAGGTGGAAAGTAGGCGGAGGATGTGGTATAAGTAGAGACTGGTGTGGAGGAAGCCTAGCTGGTATGGCAGTAGTATCTTTTTTTAAAAAAATAAAAACATCAGCAGAGACTGGAGTAAATCTAAAAAATCATAGTAAATATCTTCTATATATTAATTAATTATCTATATAATATCAGATATCTCTGTTCTAGATATTCTAATAAAACTATTATTTATAGAAATACATATTTTTATATATTCCAGATAAATAATAACTAACAGCAGATTTTATCTAATAATTAGATTCAGATATTATTTTTATCGGGATTACTAAATAGTTTTAATATAATAATAGTCTATTTAAAAAAAATAATTATTATGTAGTTATTATACTTTCTCCTAAAAAGACTAATAATAAATTAATTATAGTTAATAATAAATATTAAAGTAATAAATTAAGAAATAAATTTTATAGGAGCTAGAATCCCGAATACAGAAAATATAAATAAGAATATTAATACAAAATCAGATTTAATTATTCTGATTTCAAATAATTCTTAGACATTCTAATACTAGATTTCCTTTAAATAAGATAATTAACCAGTATATTATTCTTTTCTAAATAACAGTATATAAAATAATAATAGATAAAGATTTTTATGTAATAGATCTAGCCGCTATTAAGCTTTTTTAAAATTATAAATAATTCTAAAATCTAGTAGTTTACTAATATTCTAAATTTTTTATTATAAAGTTTTTAATTGTGCTTCCTTTTTTACAGAGCTTATATAGTTATTAATTTTTTTTATTATAAATATTATAATTATACTCCAGCGGGAACAGTCTTAGAGTAATAAATTATAAAATGTTTTATTTTATTCATTTATTAATAAAATTCTATAATTTTTTTATTTATTATATTAGTCTTAACCCGTGTAGACCTTACAGAATTATAAAACTATAAAAATAAATACCAGGACTCTTTTTAAAAATTTAAATTTTTATAAATATTATTTTAGATAAAAAAGATATTAATTAGTTAAATTATTAATTTTATTATTCAGCTGTACTTTAAAACAACAATAAAAATTATAGAAGTTTAGAAAAATTAGATTTTCTTAATAATTATAGAATATTATTATCTAGTAAGAACTGTAGTCTGAACAGAATCTATATATATAATAATGATAAAAATTATACGGTCTAAAAACTTTGTTATCTTTATATAACTTGGAGACTAGTAGTATAAAATAGAGAGGCGCTACTGCCACACCAGCCAGGCTTTTTCCACACCGGTCTCCGCTCATGCTATACTTTCCAGTTATCTTCTATCTATCTTAATAGATAAGACTTGCACTCTTTTAGATAAGACTTACTTTTTTTAACAGATAAAATAATATTATCTTTCTAATTAAGTCTAATTATTGTCTCAGATAATAATAATACTAAAGTAATAAGCAGTAGTATTCTATCTGCTTAAAAAAGTAAGTTCTATCTGATAAAGTACAAGTCTTACCTACTAAGATAGGCGGAAGATAGCTGGAAGGTATGATATAAGCAGAGACTAGTATAGAAGAAGCCTAGCTGGTATAATAGTAATATCTCTCTAAAAATATTCTAAATTTTTATATATAAAATCTATATCTAGATTTGTTTTTATGAATAATTATATTATTAATATATATAATAGTAACATTATCTAACAAATCTATATGAATCTTATTAAAAAAATACTCGAAGATAGTTGGATTATTTGTAAATTAAGAAAAAAATTAAGAAGATATTATTATTATACCAGCCAGGCTTTCTTTATACCAGTCTCTGCTTATACTACATTCTCCAGTTATTTTCCGTCTATTTTAGTAATAAAGCTTATATTTTATCAGATAAGACTTGCTTTTTTTAGCAGATAAAATAATAATATTTTTTTAATCAAGTCTAATTATTATCTCAGATAATAATAATATTAAAATAGTAAGCAGTAGTATTCTGCCTGCTTAAAAAAGTAAGCTTTATCTGATAGAATACAAGTCTTATCTACTAAAGTAGGCGGAAGATAGCTGGAGAGTATGATATAAGCAGAGACCGGTGTAGAGAAAGCCTAGCTGGTGTGGCAGTAGTGCCCCCCAAAATTTAATACTTAAATATTCTATAATATAAAAAATTATTAAAATTTCTGCTATCTGAATTTAATAAGAATTTTTAGTAAATATCTAGTTTTATAAAGATCTGAGTATTTTTAAGCGGTTTATTATATTATTAATTAGTATAATTAAAAAGAGAGTTTTATAATTAAATATATAAATATAATTCTTCTCCAGGCTTCCGGACTATAAAAATAAATAAGATAAATAATAATATATTAAAAATAATAATTTTCATAGATATTTTAAATTATAGTTTTTATTTAGCCTTTAATTTTTTTAGAATCATGGTATATAAGAAAATTATATCTAATACATTATCTTTATTTAATTTTATTTGAATAATTATAAAAATAAAAAGATACAAGAGTATTTAATTCTTTTTAAAAAATTTTAATAAAATTATAATAATAGCAAATGCTACTGCTATACCAGCCAGACTTCCTCCATACTGATACTCTTATAAGACCTCAGCCTCCCATTTCTTACTACATGACTTCTCTGTATAAGTCATATGATTTATTCTACTCTAAAGACTGAAGACGGCAGTAGCCAGAGTAATTTAATAAGCAGAAGCTATTAGTAAGATTATTAAATAAAGCTAAGAAGTTTATAAAAAGAAACTAGATTTGTAAACAAAAGTTTATAATAAAGATAGAAGAAAAAAAGAAATTTATTAAATCTTGATTAATCCTGAAAATATATGAAATAGACTAATCTTATTACTGTAAATAATTATTTTTTCTAGATTCAGAAGGTCTATAGTAAATATACAGATTTCTGATGATATTTTTTATTAATAATATTTTCTAGATTTGTATATTACTTTTAAATCTCTTTTTCATTTTTTTATAAATTAAAACTGATATATAACTAAAAAATATTTTTTTAAAAAAATTTACTGATAGATTAAATTAAATTAACTGAATTAATTAAACTAATTTAGTTAAAGACTTGTAAGACAGGACTGATATTTAAATTTTTAATTATTTTAAATTATCTGAATAGAAAATTATCTGAATAATCGCAGAAATCAGGAGTTATTAATTAATATTTAATTCTTTTTAAAAACTTTTTGTTATCTTGTTTTTTAAAATCCCCGAAACAAGTTACTAAAATATAATTTAATAGGTAAGAATAGATTAACTGGATAATCCAATATTTTATAAAAATTATAAAAAGTTTTTGTAAAATAGCTTATATTATAAATCCTAAATTTAAAATATATTATAAAATAGATATATCTGAAAAATCAGAGAAGCCGGAAGAACTTGAGAGTTTTAAATGAAAAATTAAATTAAGCGAGTAGTAAATATATAAATAAATAATTATTAAAATCTTCTTATAGAAAGAATTGTTAAAATAGAAGCTGATTATAAAAATAAATTAATATTTATTTAAATATAATAATCTTAGAAATATTAAACTGCTAGATTTTTCTGTCCTGACTAACAGTAAAAATTCTTAATATCATAAATAAAAAAACTAAATTTATAAAAATTTATTAAGAAGTATAAATTACTCAAGTAATATTTTTCTCTGACAGATCTATATTCAAAGCTAGTATAAAGAAAAGATTTTAATATATATTATCTTTTATATTAAAATCTACGGAAGCCAGATTTTTACTGATACTAAAGAAATATTTAATATCTTTTAAAATATTTATAAAAATCTAAATTAATTATTTACCGTAAAAAATAAGTTCTGAATATTCTAGATAAAGAATAATAATAATTTTTATATATTTTATTTTTAATTTATATTTTAGATTATTGAGGTGCTGCTTTCCATAGTAGAATAATAAGAGAAATTATATTATAGATTCTAATAAATTAATTAAGATAATTATTTCAGAGCTTAATAATTTTTTTCAAGATTTTCATTTTTGAATATGTTATTATATTAATATCATTAAAAAATATAAAAGTATATACTGCTTAAAGCTAAGTCTTTTATAATCATAAGAAAAATATGACTGGTTGTATTTAGAATAATACTAGAGCTTTTAAAAGTAATTCTGTTATAAACAAAAAGAATTCTAGTAAAAGTATATAATTAAATAAAATATTAATAATTTATAAATAATATTATTTTAGATATAAAAACTAGGCTACTAATTCAAGATTAAATATCTGAATATATAATCTAAATTATTTAAAATACTGGAACCAGTAGAGAAGGATTTTTTGAAAATATGTTAAATTAAAAATATAAAATTAATTTAAATTATTAAATTTTCTAATATATCAGATCATTTAAATAGTACTGTAACTAGCTTAATATTATAATATTAATTCCTTTTCTAGTACTGCTATTAAAACTAAAATACTTATTAATTCTAAAATAAATATCTATAGTTATATTAATATTATATTTATTATATAACTAATATGATACTTTGAACTTTATATAATCTTATTTAAAATATTTAATATATTACTAGCTTTAATAATAAGAAAACTAATAAATTAATATATATTATTTATCTGGATCTGTCTATGGACAGATAATTCTTTTATAACAAATTATTTTTAATTTTTGATACTACCACTTATAATATTACTTTTAAATAGATCTAGCTGAAAAGTAATAAATCCTTTTAAATTATATTTATAAATTAATTATTTAGCCAGAATTCTTGATACTAAAACAATAATAAAAAAATTAATAAATTAATTTCATTATAAATATTAAGTAGCAGAATAATATAATTCATTAAAATAAGATTATCTATTCATATTTTTATTAAAATATTAATTATATATAGATCATAAATTTTATATCCTACCTGAGCTGCTAGAGCTACTGATATCTAAAGATAAAAATAAAATATCTTATAAGTCTTATAATATATTTAAATTAAATATTATTCTCATTAATGCTGCTGGCATATATTAATATTTAATAAATTTAGAAATATAAATTAATCTGATCTTTTTATAAACTAGATTAAATAATTTATAACAAGAAATTAAACTAGAAGACTCTAATAGAGTTAAAATGTATAGATATTTTTAAACAGTTATTTACTATATATAATAATTATGTAAATATTTTATAAAATAGTCTTTAACATTCTGCTGTCCTCCTGTAAACTCGATTTTTTAGATTAAATTCAAAAAACTAAATTGACTAACATATATGTCTTTTTATAAAACAGTATTTTGAGGAACTAGAAGCTGCTAAGAAATATATTATTAAAAATTTATATAAAAATTTTATTATGCTAAGTCAGATATTATTTATTTTTTTATTTTAATGATTCCAAAATCCGGCGGTCGGTTGCACTTATGTATTAATTATTGAAAATTAAATATTATTTAAAGAACTAGTATCTTTTGTTTTTAATTAATAAGATACTATGCTGTATCAGCTGCATATGGATTTTTATTAGATCAAATATATCAAGACTCTAAAGACCTCACAATCTTCTATTTATAATATTATATATTTAAATATAAGAGACTTGCTTTCAGATTATTTAATAAACTTATTACTTATTAATAATTAATTAATAAAATTTTAATAAATTATCTTGATTTTTTTATTACAGTTTATATTAATAATTTATTTATAGTAATTATAAGATTAAGCATGAGATTTATTCTAAGAAAAATTTTTAGTATTTCTGAATAATAAGATTACAGGTAGTAATTTACAAATATAAATTTTATATTATCTATATTCAATATCTTAAATTCATTATTAACAAGAATAGTATAACAGTAGATCTTCAGAGAATTAAAAT
Organism: Aspergillus phoenicis ATCC 13157; assembly: GCA_003344505.1. Lineage (NCBI taxonomy): Eukaryota > Fungi > Ascomycota > Eurotiomycetes > Eurotiales > Aspergillaceae > Aspergillus > Aspergillus phoenicis. The sequence continues at coordinate 38,558 of KZ851887.1, forward strand.
TATCACTTTATAGAATATTTCTATAATAATTTATAATATATAATTATTTCTAGATATTAATAATTTCTATTAATAATCTATTAAAAATTACGGCTGGATCATCTGATCTTTGTTGTATTTAATAAAAAATAAAATAATCTTAAACTAGATACTGAAATTCCAGGAAATATTTAATATTCTGAAGACTATATTAATTAATATCTTAATTTTAATAATTTATCATCTAAATTCAGAAACAAAACTAGAAATAGATATAATAAATAGAATTATTACAGATATTATGTTCTAGAAATTTAATAATTAATACTATTTTATAATATACTTCTTAAAGACCGTGGTCCCAGTTGAATAAAACTATAATATTTATAATAAACAATTTTAATAATTATCTACTTATTTAAGATATAATAATCTAAGCTTAAAATTTTCTAGCAGATAGAATAATTTAGTATATATATTAATTATCGGTTTCTGGAACATTTTATAATAAGTAAGTAGTTTAATATTATATATCTGATACTTAGAATTTTTATCTTACTTCTATTTTCTAATCTGCTATTAACTAGATAAAAAATATTTCAAGAAATATTCTAATCTAATAAATTAATATATTTAAGTAAATCCAAGATTAGTAACACCGGATTTTACTAAAATCTGAATATCTAAAAGATTTTTAATTTTATCTTAATATTAGAGCAGCTGAAAGCCTGTTCTGCTATTCTTGTATTATTATATTTTATATTAATAATTATAAAGTAGATTTTGAGATTAACTAAATTTATATATTACTATAGATATACTAAGATTAAGTTATAGAAGAAAATAAGATCAAGATATTATAATATAAATTATTATTTTTCTAGAATAAATTAGTAGTTACAGATTATATATATAATTCTTAAATAAGATCTATTAATAACTGTCGATGATTTATCCAGGAATTTGAAAGACAAAAATTCTGATTAAAAAATAATATTATTAATTTATATAAAATAGAAATATTTAAAGCTATACTAAAAATTATATAATATATTAATATAAAAATATCTAATAAAAAATATTTTTATAATTATTTTGATGACTACCAGTTCTAGATTAATTATAATAATATATTTTCATAGATTTTACTTCTTTTTTCTGGATGAACGAGGATTTGATGCAGTTTTTATTATAATAAATAAATTTTTTAAAGAATCTATTTAATTTGTTATATAAAGATTATTATCTTCCAGAAAATAATATAATCATTTCGGACAGAAGTTCTCAATCTATTATGAATTCCTAGAATAAACTTTATCTAAAATTAAAAGTTAAATTAAAAATATTTATATTATATTATCTCCAGATAAATAAATAGAAATTATATATTAATATATAATGCAGCGACTGATCTTTTTTATAGATTATTCTAAAATAATTAGTCTGATCTGTTATTAATTCTGGATTTTATTACATTAATTTTATAGTCATATTACAGACTAATTTTTATTTTTTTATAAGATAACTATAAATTTTACATATTTTTAATTAAATTAAATTATAATTATTTTATTAGTTAAATATTAGCTGATAAGAGACTGTACAGCCTATAGTATATATAAAAAAATCTAAAAGTTTATTTATTTTAGTATTCTGATATTTTAGTATTCTGATAATTTAAATAAAATAATTTATTTAAGAGAATAAGTACTGGCAAGATAAAATATTTTAGATAAAACTAGAAGATATATATTATTATAAATAATTAGAATCTAGAGTATTTGAACCGGAAATTTTCAGATTATTAGATAGATCTATATAAAATTGTTTGATAAGTAGAATATTTATATTTAATAAATTTTTTAATTATATTAAAGTAAATCTGATATTTAGTCTGGATAAATTATATATTAAATCTAAGAATTAATTTCTCGCGGGTTAATAGTTTAATAATATCTCTGATATATGTATTAATAATCCTATAAAATATAAAATTAATAAGATTTTATCTAAAATAATACATAGTATGAAACTATAATATTAAATAAATAAATACTGATTTTCTAGATAATTACTAGTATAATATTAAAATTTTATAATATTTCTGCTAAACTATATATTTTATAATAAATATTTATAATATATAAGACTGCCGGTCTGTCTTAATTATTAATTAGATATTATTAAAATTATAAAAATAATAATATAGCTGTATACTGAAATCTTATAACTATAAATAATTATATTAAAAATAATATAAGATTTTAGATTTTTATAATCTTACTAAATTCTTTTTTATAGAAATTATATATTCTATTCTATTATAAGAATTAAAAATAATAATAATTAGAATAATTTAATAAGCAGAAGCTGTTAGTGAGATTAATAAAAAGATTAAGAAATTTATAAAAATAAAATAAATTATAAAAAAAATTTATAATAAAAATAGAAGAAAGAGAAGAAACTTATTGAATCTTTCTTAATTTTAAAAAGTATATAAAATAAATTAATCTTATTATTATAAATAGTTTTTCTTTCTTTTTCCAGATTTATAAATTTTTAATAATAATTAAGACTTCTAATAATATTTTTTATTATTATAATTTCTAGACTTTGAGAAGTAATAGAAAGAAAACTCAATTAGAATTTTTATTTCTTGAGCAAATAATAGATATTATTTAGAGTTTTAAATAGTAAAATATATATTTCATAAGACTATTTCTGTTTTTTATATTTTATATAATCTTTTATATAGATTTTATATTATTAATATTAATAGTTTACTTGCAGTAGATTGTTCTGTAATATTTATATACAATATATTTATATATTTATAATATCTGGATATATATAATATATATTAAAAAATATTATTATTATACTAGCCAGATTTTCTTTATACTGGTCTCTATTTATATTATATTTTCTATTCATAAATTAAAAAAATAGTATTTCTGTAAAAGCATGCTATCTCGTGTTTTTAGAAAATAAAAGACTTTGAAAAGCTATATTTAATTATTATTTATAATTATTTATATAGCTTTTTTAATATTTTTTTAATATTATATAGTTATAATGTCGCAAAAATCTGTCAGAAACTTATATAATTTAAGTAATTAATCTAATTATTATAAGAAATCTGTATATTTAAATAAATGTCTTATTCAAAATATCTATAAGTTTAAATATTATTAAAAAAAGAAATAATAGATATACTAAGAAGTATTTTTTTAGATTTTTTAAATACTATAATTATATTTATAAAAAATAACTTAGATTTCTTTTATAAATAACATTATATAAATCTTACTAGAATTAAAATATTATATAGGGAGGCGCTACCGCCACACCGGCCTCCGCTCATACTACACCCTCTGCCTACCTTCCGTCTACTTTAGCAGGTAAGACGCGCTCCTGATTAAGTAAGACACGCTTTTTGAAGCGGGCAGAACTCCACCGCCTACTATTTGGATTTATTATCATCTAAGACAGAAATTTCAGACCTCAAGCAATAAACAGATACTTGAGATAATAATTAATCTTGATTAGGAAGACAGTAGTATTCTGTCTACTCAAAAAAGTAAGTCTTATCTAATAGAATACAAGCCTTATTTATTAAGATAAGCGGAAGATAGCTGAAGGGTGTGGCATGAGCGGAGGCTGGTATGGAGAAAGCCTGGCTGGTGTGGCGGTAGCGCCTCCCATTATATATATATAATAAGATGATTAAATTAAATTTATGAAATTAATTATAATCATAATATACAGAGGCAGTTTATCTGTATTTATTTTTATTTTAATGGTATATTTATATATATAAATAAAATTATATAATATTTAAATAATCTAATATATATATATATAAAATATTAGTATCAGTTTTTAATTAATCTTAATAGAAGTTTCAAGGATCCTGGTACAGCTAGAATCTTTAATTAAAAATCTGGAATTATAAATATATAAATTAATAGTTTAGTAGTATAATTAGTTCATTATAAAAATTAGATTCTGCTTAATCAAATTAATAAAAATATTATTATTTATAAAGATTTTATAATCTTAAGCTTTAAGATCATAGTAGAATAGATCTTTTCTAATAATAATATCAATATTATCAGTTATTTATAATATAAAAAATATTAAATATTTTATATATATAAGCTTTCCAGGTTAAGATTCTAGAATTAAATATAATATTTAAATAGCATAAATATACTATAGTTCTAAATATAAATATAATTAAAAGAAATAATATTATAGATTATTAATATAAATTAAAAGAATTTCTGATTTTAATTTAAAGATATCTTATAGATATTTTATTTTAAATAATCAGATATTTAAAAGATAAAATCTAGTTTAAATCTTAGAATATACAGTATTATTCTAGATTTTATATTTATATAATCTTAAATTTAAAAAATTCTAATAATTAAGTTAATATAAAGTTAATTAATTAAATAATATAAAACAATATATTTTAGATTTATTTTTTTATTTTTTTAATATATAATATTATAAATATATACTGTAGGAATTCTGTACTCGAAGAAAAATAATTTTAAATTATAATTATAAATCTTAGATTTATAAAATAAAAATCCAAAGATATAAAAGTAAAAAATATTATAAAATAAAAATAATTAAAAAAATACTGCTATTGTACTATAAGCAATTTTTTAAAGAAAAAGTTAATATAAGATTATAAGACTAGTATTATTTATAAATATTTTACAGATTTTTAAAATTCTTTATATACTCAGATTTGTATATATAAATAGTTTATAAAAATTTATTTTCTTATAATTATCTTTTTTCTTATAATATTTCATGTCAAAATTTATTAAAACTTTCTGGTTTTTCCAGCTTTAACTTTTTAATTTTAATTCTAGCTCTGTCTAGCTGGCTCTAGCTAATTATATAATTTATAAAAAAATTTTAATTTTTTAATTAATTATAGATATATTACTCTGAAATATTATAATATTTTATTATTATTATATATAAAATTAAATCCCGAGCTTACGGGTTATAAATTAATAAAAAAATAATTATAAAAAAATGAATTTTTTTGAACTATTTATATATATATACTTAAGTATATAGAACATTTTAGAAATTTATAAAATATCTACAGATAATACTAATTTTATAATTTTATATTATTCTTTAAAAAGATTTACTTATACTTTATCTATAAATAATAATTATAGAAATAATAATAAAAGCAAGTTCTAGCTTAAAATTTATTTTAATATAATTAATCTGATTATATAATTTCATTATTAATTGAATTTTTTTAGTTTTTCTAGTCCTAATTCTAACTTACTAGTTTTAATTAATTATATAATTAATCCATCTTTCTAATTCTCTAGTTAATCATAAACATGCTATTCTGGAATCTTATAATATTTTATTATTATTATATATAAATTTAATTCTGAGCTTAATAATTTTAAATTTATAAAATAATATAATTAGATTAACTGTATTAAAATAAGCTTTTAACTAGGATTATTCTTAAAATTAAATCGATAATTATTATCTCCGGGTAAATTATAAATAGTTATTTTTAGAAAAAGAAATTAATATAAAATTATAAGATTAGTATTATTTATAAATATTTTATAAATTCTTAAAATTCTTTATAAACTCAGATATATATATGTATATAAATAATTTATAAGAATTTATTTATTTTATATATACCAGCTAGATTTTTTATACTGATCTCTGCTTATATTATATTTTCTGTCTATTTTCTGTTTATTTTGAAATTTACTTTTTATAAGATCAGCCTTACTTTTAAAATAAATAAAAAATTATTATTTATTATTTAGATTTTATTATTATCTGAGATAAAAGAAATTAGATTTCAGATAATGAATTAATATCTAATATAATAGATATTCTTAAATAAAAAGATAATAATTTTATTTTTATTTCAAAAAATAAGTTTAGTTTTATAGAAAGTAAGTTTTAATAAAATAAGTAGAAAATAGATAAAGAATATAATATAAATAAAGATTAATATAAAAAAATCCGGCTGATATAATAGTAATATTTTCTGATTTGAAATAATAATAATTAAATTCTATAGTTAATTCAAAAACATAATATAATTCTTTTATAAATTATCTTCAATATCATCTAAAATTATTATAAAAATGATTATATTTTCTGAATAATGTTATATTTATCTAGAAATCTTATAAGAATTTTTCTAAAAATTATCTTTTATTTTTTAAGTTTTATAAATATTATTTATATTAATTTTATTTTAGTATCTGTATTAGATAATATCTTTATATTATCATATAAAAGCTGCTTAAATATATCTATTTAGTATATCTTGACCAGAATATCGAAAATAAGAAGAAAAAGAAGTATAAAAAATATATAATAATAATAAAATAAATTAAATAAAATTATATAATATAATGTAATTACATAATTTTAAATACTATTTACTATTATATTATTTTTTTACTAAGACCAGTTATGCTCAGTTAATAGAATATTATTATTTTTATAACTTAATATAGATTTATCAGCCTCGGCTGTAATGAATTACTATAATAATTGTTAAAAGAAATCAGAGCAGGTAGGATTTTTAATTTAATAATTTAATAAATAAAAAAATACTTCTGAAATTTCTGGTAAAGTACTATATATAATTTATTTTATCTAATATAAGATATTAACTCTGTATTACAAGTAGGTATAAAATAAATAATTAATTAAAATCCTTTTAATTTTCTATTTAATCTAATTATTAATTATAAAAATAATAATATTCTGGATCCGGCTAAATAAAATTTATAAATATTTCCAATTTCATTAATAATTAAATCTAAAATAAGTTTAAATTAATTTTCTAATAATTTCTGTAGGAATGAACTTTAATATTTATTTTTTTCTATTAAAAAGAATCTTATTAATATTAATTTTATTAGCTAACTGACTGAGCTATCTTACTAAAATTTATAAATTTTTTAAAATAATTATTTTAATAATATAAGAAGCAGAGCAGTGGAACAGTCTTATATATAATATTTAAAGTTATATATACTAAATAAAAGATTGATATAATAGTAATATAAATAAAATTATATATATAAAGATTAGTTAGCTAATTATATAAGAAGATAACTAAACAATTAAATTTAAAATTATATAATCTTTTATATTTTCTATGAGAAAGAATATAGTTAGCAATGTTACATATATTAGAAAATTATAAGATTATTTATTATTTTTACATAAAAAGTAAAAAATATATATAAAGATATTAGATAAAATTTTAAATATAATCTATTATACTGAGTTACTTAATAAAGCAGAAGTAAATAAAATGTTTAAATAATTTAATAAAACTGGCAGCTGCTTATTCAATCATATTAATATAAATAAATTTTATATTTTTTATATATATTTTATAATAAAATATTCTTTAAAAGAGACATGCTTTATATGAATATAAAATTTAGAATTCTTAGTTAGAATAATAACAGATTAATTATCTGTATAAATAATAATAAAATAATGTATTAAAATAAATATAATTTAAAATATTAAATATCCAGTTTAATAAATAATATTTAAAATTAGATTAACTTCTGTATTTCTATTACTTACATCATTGATATATCTCAGTTAAAAATAATATAATAATAATTCTTTTTAATTTTATAAAATAGATCTTTTAAAAAGTTAGAATACATAGCCGGAGATTAATATTATATTAAAAAGATACAAACTAATTTAATTAATATTATAAAAATCAATAGAATCAGATCTGCTATGATAATAAAAGAAATAGTAATTAAAAAATAAATAAAATAATATTAAATACCATTTATTTCAAATATATAGCTAAATAAAATTACTTATAAAAGAATAACTTACTTATTATATATATAATATTAAAATATATATTAGTTATAATTTAAATAAATATACTGTTATATTTCTGGTATACTTTAATAAAGAATTTTCTAATTTATCTAATACAAAAGATTCTGTATATAAAAAAACTGAAATACTCTAAATAATCTTTAATATATAATTTGATACAAGATATATATCTCTTTTTATTTATATAATATTAATACTTGAAAATCAGGTGTAAAGACTATTATCAGTAAATTTAATAAATACAGTAAATAATATCTTGAAATTAACAATAATAATATTATCCAAAGTAAAAAATGTTATTAATATAAATAAATATCAAAAGATTCTCTTTAATAAATACATAGTCTGTATGTAGATATTTAGAATTATTTATAATTAAAAAAACTTATATATATATTATTCTTCTGGAAGCCGTCTAACGGCTTAATATATATAAATTTTTATAATTTTATATTAAAGAATATCATAATAATATTAAAATAATATAAAATCTAATTAAGCTTAGCAGCCAGAATAATAAAAATCTTTAAATTAATATTTTTGATAATAATAATATATATTATATTAATCTGATAGTCTTTGCCAGCACACTAGTAAAAAGTTTTAATAATAAAGTATATATATTATTATATTTAATTTTAAATATCTATTTATATAAAAGAAGACGCGTATTACAGAAATATAAAATTATATAAAAAATATTTAATTTATTTATATATTTTATGATATATTATTTTATATTATTTAAATATTTTAATACAGACTATAATATCAGTAAATAAGATAAAAGTATAATTAATATTTTAAAATATTAATTTCTTAGTAATAACTCTTTCTTTCTGTAGACTAATAGAAAACTATATACACTACATAATCAAAAGTCTCGGGACACCCGCCTCCCGTCCTAACAAATGACTTCATTCAAAACTCAACAACTCTACTAAATCTTTCTATATATAAAAGATCTTTGGTGTTGATCTTTTCTAGTATTAATACTTTGTATAATAGCTCTTAGATAAATAGATAGTCTTCATACGCCGTGGTATTAAGTAAATGAGGTTATCTAATACTGATTATAGTATGCTATTCTGATATATATATAAAATATTATTAAATGCCTTTTTATCCTCTTCTTTATATCTCTGTAGCCAGAGATTCGGATACTCTTTATAAAGAATATATTTTAAAGGTATCCAGATATATTTAATTAAATTTAGATTAGATAAATATACAAGCTAATCCATAATAAATTTTATATAATTTAAATTAGTCTTTAATCTTTTCTGCTTAATAAATTACTATATTATCTTAATAAAATAAGATTTTAGATTTATATATAAATTATAAACCCTCTTCAAATGTCCAGATATATAAGAATTAAATATAGTTATTTCTAAATATTTCTGAATTATATTTTATGATAATCAGCTTTATATAACTATTAATCTAAATAATAATCTAAATTATCTGGTAATAGATCTTACTATAATATTATATATTAATTAGATTATATTTATAATTTTCACTATCCAGTTGAAAGATGTATCTAGTATTCTTTAAAATATTATATCTAATAAAATATTTATCTGAGAATATAATATTAGTCTAAATATATTTTTAAATTTATTTTCTATAGAATTTATAGTATTTTTTTATATTATTTTCAGAAAGGAGTATTCTCTGTTTAGTCTTTTATTTATATACTTTATAAAAAAAATAAGAAACATCTAATTATAGTCTTTAAAATCTCTATATTTCTATTAGTATAGATAGTAGAAATTAATACTTTCCAGTTTATTCTTAGTAATCAGTGTATTATTAAAAATATATATTAATAAGTAGAATGGTTAAGCTTGCAAGGTCTACTTAAATAAGATAAAGATATTAATTTTTTATAATTTTAAAAGTATTCTTTTGTGTGATAAATTATTGAATATATTATACTATATTAATGGATTAGTTTGCCTGGAGATATCTTTATATCTAGCCTATAAGGAATAGCCGAGCATGCCTCAGAAGAAAGCTTATAAGAATAGCTATAATTTATACTAATTTTTGTTCCAAAAGACCTCATTTTGGTGGTGTAGTGGAAGGTTGAAGGTGTTGAGTTTTTTGACGCGTAAGACGCGGGAGCGGGATGTCCCGAGACTTTTGAGCACCTATTATAATTATGATTTTTAGAAATAGAATATAAATAAGATAATTATTAATAAATAATTTATAAAGGAGGGTGCTACTGCTACACCAGCCAGACTTCCTCCACACCAACCTTTGCTCATACCACATCCTCCAGCTACCTTCCGCCTATCTTAGTAGATAAGACTTGCGTTTTTAAGCAGACAGAATACTACTATCTTTCTAATCAAGACTAGTTATTACTTTAAATATTTATTTATTATCTGAGATCTGAATTTTCTATCTCAGATAATAATAATATTAAAGTAGTAAGTGGTAGAATTCTATCTAATTTAAAAAGTAAATCTTATTTAAAAGAGAGTAAGCCTTATCTACTAAAATAGACGGAAGATAGCTGGAGGATGTAGCTTGAGCAGAGGCCGGTGTAGAGAAAGCCTGGCTAGTGTAGCAGTAGCGCCTCCCTTAATAAAAAGTATCAGTATTTAGATCTAGATTATTATTAATATTAGTAGTATATAATTCTAGAAACTTAAGTAGAACAGTTAAAACTTTATAAATATATATAAATTAGTATATCAGCTATTCAGATAGTCGTATAGATTTTATATAAAAAAAACTAATAATTAATTAATTTTTTTAAATTTATTATTTATAAACATGATCAGTTCAGATATAATATTATATATTAATTTATATTTTTATAATTAGTCTAGTTCCTTACTACTTTTCTGTTTATTTATGATAAAATAACTAGAAATAGAAAATAAAAATTAATAATAAAAATTACTCTAAATTAAAATTTTTATATTAAATTTATTATAACATATAAAATCAAGATTATATACAAATATAGTTAATAATGTTAAAACAATAAGTTTTTCTTAAAGATAATATCATGAGTCTATATAATATAATAAATCCTAATATTATAAATTTTATATATTAATTCAGAATAACTAATAAAATAGTTTTTATATATAATTTTTTGAATGTATTATAATTCTTTTTAGAAATAAAATACTAGTAACAGTAGTTAAAGATTTTTATTATATAATACTTAATTATATACTGTACAGGACTTTGTAGAGAGTCTTATTAATAATATTATATATAAATTTATTTTATATATAATTAACTGTGAAAATAATATAATCTTAGAGAAAATAGAATAACTGATTATCTATTATAACTGAGATATGTG
>KZ851888.1:0-44788 GCA_003344505.1 Aspergillus phoenicis ATCC 13157
GCGGACGAGCGTTCTGTAGCTAAGCTTCCCAAACGTATGGTTACTTAAAGACAGTTGTATTGAGCACGAAGAACAGAACTAACTAAGTACATGAGCGAGTGTCCTTATATATCCTATCCTCCGTATACCATATCATATACCATCGGGTCTGCCGTATACCAGTATGGTACTCGTAGACCGTGATGGTATGCCGTATACCATATGTTTCGTCCATATACCGTAGTCACGTGGTGCGAGGCCGTTCCGGGCGTCGTATTGGCAATCCGCGATTGTATTAAATAACAGTTTGGTTTTGCCCGCGCGCTGCCCTTGTCGGCGCTTTCTGCCTGGCGAGTCCGCCTTGCTAGTAGGTTAACTAGCAGGGGTCCGTAACAATAATCTTGATATATTTTTAATAGATTATTCTACTTCTGGACAAGCGTATTATATTATTTAATTATAATATTTATTTTTAATTTTATGTTATTTATAAGATTAAAATCTAGATTAAAAATCTTTTGTAGATTTTTTTATATATCTTATTAAATTCTTTCTAAATAGTTTTTTATAATTATAATTTCTCTATTTAATAAAACAGTTGAATATTATTATAACTTTTTTAATATAAAATTAATCAGTAATTTCTAGAAAATTTAATTCAGACTATTCTGTCTTAACTGTTTTTTAACCTTACTAAATATATATCAGAAGAATACTGGCAGCCTTGCCGGATAGCTAACCGTGTACAGTATTAATTAAAGAAAAAAATAACTATAATACTTAATATTGTATAGGAACTAATCAAATATATCTGATTTCATATATCTGAACTAGAATATCGAGTATAAGAAGGGAAAGAAGGAAGTATAAAAAAGCGTATATAAATAATAAAAATAAATAAGGCAAAATAAATGAAGCAAACAGAATTACATTATTTAATCCAGTCACGTGACCCCGAACACCGCTCGTCATCACAGGTTTTCCTATATTCAATAATTATTTATATCATACTGCATACTTATATACTACATATTCTAGTAGTATTTTCTGTATAAAATTTAATATTTTTATATATCCCGAGTGCGCAAGTAATATATATTGCTAATGGAGATTATCTAATAATTATATTTCAAAATTATTCTGGTCTGACACTACTAATAAATTTAATATAATGATGATTTATTTTTTGAAATAATTATTTTTAGCTGTTATGTCTTCTAAAAAAACGTCAATAACTAATAAATAATTGACTAGTATAAAAAAGCCTGGCTGGTATAATAGTAATATCATTTTAAATAAAAGCTAAATAGAAAATATAATATAAACAAAGACTAGTATAAAAAAGGTCTGGCTGGTGTAACATAATCGGACAATAAACTGCCGGGACAATGAACCGCCGGTGACCGTCACCGCTTCAAATCTCCACAACACGCAATATTCAACCTTGCTTAATTGAATCAAATTTCAAGTTATTCAGATATCTAAAGAATCTCTCTAAAGATAAGGGACTAGAACTTACCTGTGAGATTTTGATTAAGACTTATTTTTTTAAGCAAGCATGTACTGCAGCATTTGATATTAAAATAAATATTCTAAAATGATAGTGGAGAGAAGTTAAATCCTATACTTAAATAGAGATAAATTTATAAAAGTTATTTAATAATAATAAATTAGTATTGAAGTATAGAATTCTTAAATTAAACTTATAAAATTATTTATTTATTACTATTAAAGTATAATATCTTGCAGAGATTCTTTTATTATTGAAGTCAAAATCAAAAAATCCTAAAAATACTTATATCAGTGATTGTTGGATTAATTAATTGATCTAATATTATTAAACTGAATTAAAATTAAAATATACTTGATTATTCGATTATTAATATATAAGATACGAGGATCCTAGTATTGTAAGTAAGTAGTTTATATTAGTTAAAAATATTATATAAAAATATAGGATTTCCAAACATGATATTTATAATATAAATAAAATAAAATTTTAAATAAGAATAAATTTAACTATAAAGATTATTTATAATATAAAATCTTGTGAAATTAATACAAGATCTATATTCTCCGCAAATTATAAATAGATTACTGATTATTATAATTAATATAATAAGAATTATATTATTTTTAAATTTTTATATATTATCTTTACAGATAAGATACAGCAGAAAAAGTAGTTTAAAGTTATTTATAATAACTAGCAGATTAGTTATAGTAATAATAAATAAATAAATAATAAACTTACTTTTAACTAATTTTAATATTTTAATATATACACAGTTTAAAATAGTAGACTGATATTATCTTCTTATTCATAATAATCATAGGTTATTTAATTATTGAATTCAATTAATTTTATTAAAAAAATTAATTATTTTGTTTATATATGCCATCTTATTTATCTTATAAATTTTAATTATTTGATATTGTTTACTGTACACTGCTAAAAATTCTATATAGCTATCAAATTAAAGATGCAGCTGATAAAGATATTTATTATATATATAATCTTTTTTTATATTATTTTAAAAAGAGCTATTTTAAAGTTTTTAATATAATAAATATAAAATAAGGCTTTGCTGGAACAGGTCTTTTATTATATAATCCAGATAAAATAATTTAGAATTTTGAGATATCAGATTAAATATCTTCTCGATCTTTAATATTATAATCTAATTAATTTATATATCTTAGAAAAATGTCTTTGATTCTTTATCAGCTGAATTATTAGGAAAAAGATTAAAATATTACAGAAAGCAGGATTATCATTACTTATTACTGTGAGAGCTGATTAAATATGTCTTATTTAGTACATCTAGACTAGAATATCAAATATAAGGAGGGAAAGGAAGAAGTATAAAGAAATATATATAAATAATAAAAATAAATAAATAAAATAAGATAAATAAAATAAATAAAATAAATAAAATTATATTATATAATCTAGTTATATACTGCTAAATATTATTTATTATTATTTATTCTTTTTACTAAGCTGACTATTCTCAGTTAATAGAATATTACTCTTAAAGTTTAATATAAATTTGTTAATCTCAGTTATAGCAAGCTACTACAGCAGTCATTCAAAGAAATTAAATAATATTATTTATATAATAATTTTATAACTGGAAAAAGGTATTTCTGAAATTTTTAATAAAATATTATATATAATCACCTTTATCTGATATAAGTTATTTAATTTATGTTATACATAATTACAGTATAAGTAATTAGTTAGAATTTTTTTAATCTTTTATTTAATTAATTTTAATAGAAATAGTAGTATTCTGAATTTAATTAGATAGAATTTTAAATAAATTTTTTAAATATAATTTTATAGAATAGAAGACTGGATACATATATATATTCTGAAAATTAAATTTTATATATAGTTCTAATCTTATTAATAATTGAAATAAATTTATATTAATTTTTTAAAAATGTCTGAATAGAGATTGGTTCCAGTATTAATTTTGTATATTAATAAATTTTTTATTACTAATATTAAAATTATTTAAATATTAATAATAAATTTATCTACTAGATTTATTAATCTTAAGTCTTTTATATATTATTTTATATAAATTATTATATTATTCTATTTAACAGATAAATTTTTATATCTGATTTTAAGTAATTATATATAGCAGAGATTCTGTAGAGAATATGTAATAACATAATATTCTTAGCTTATATCCTCTTTTTATCATAAATAATAATAATTCTATTAATTTATATAATAGAATTACAGTTATAGAATTAATTAAGAATAATAGCTCTAACTAATTATTCTAGAAGTAATTAATAATCTTTATCTGTCTATTAGTTTAGAAATAATATATAATTAAAAAACTTTAACTTAATTTATAGAATTCTATAGAATTTATTCTAGAAATCAGCTATGAACTGCTCTCTGTAATTGAAAATAATTATATTAGATAATTTAATTTAGATGATATATATTCACTTTATAAATAGATAGACTATATTTTAAATAAATTTCCATTAAATATATAAAATAAAGACTATATATATATACTTACTAAATTAGTTTATTATTATAAAAACAGTATTAAATCTATAGTAGTTCTTCAGAAAAAAACAGAAATTTATTAAAATATATTATTAAGAATATAGAAAAAATTAGCAGAAACTAAAGCAGACCTGAAGAAAGATTATAATAAATTTTTTATATTAAATAGTAATTCATAAAATATCAGATATTTCTGTTCCAGATATTTTAGTAATATTATTATTTTATAAAAGCTAACATTTTTTTATATTTCAGATATATAAGTAATAATTAATAATAAATTTTATTTAATAATTAAATTTAGAAATTATTTTTACTTAGAATTATTGACTGGTTTTAATATAATAACAGTTTATTTTCTGAGAAAGAATTATTATTTAATTATTAAACTTTCTTCTAAAGAAATTTTAATAACAGATTATTATAATTAGTAATAAATATTTAATAGATTATTTAAAGAGTTAAATTTACAGAGACAAGAATTTTAAATATATAAAATATAAATAAATATATTAAGATAATACTAGATTTTAATTATTCTGATTTTAATAATATTTAATATTAATAATTGTTGAATATTCCAATACTAGATTATTTTCAGGTAAAATAATTAATTAAAATATTATTTTTTCCAGATAATAGCTGATAATAAAATAATAATAAAAAAAATTTTATTTTTTATAACATAAATTTAAAAAAAAAAGTAAATTTTTTTGTTCTACTTACTATTTTATTAAAATTTATATAATTATTAAAATTTTTTATTATAAATATTATAATTATACTCCAGTAGAGACATGATATTAAAATAATATATTATAAAATATTATATCATTTTAATTTATTAGAAAACTTGTATAATAATTTTATCTATTATATTAATATTAATTTATATAAATTTTAGAAAATTATAGTATATTAACACAGAAACAGATACTAGGAATTTTTTAATATCTGAAAAAAAAATTTTAAATATTATTTTAAATAAAGATATTTTTTAATTAATTAAATTATTAGTTTTATGATTGAGCTGTAGTCTTTTATAAAATAATAATAAAAATTATAAAAATTTAAAAAGAACTAGATTTCTTTAATAAGTATAAATTATTACTATTTAATAATTATTATAGTTTATAGAATCCATATATATATTAATAGTAAAAACTATAAAGTTTAAAAATTTAATTTTTTTATATAAAATTTATATTTATAAAATAATTATTTAAAGGCCAGCAGCACGGTGCTAGTTTAAAATTTAATATATATAAAATTTATATTTAATTTAATATTTATTAGAGATCAGTATATTATTAATATATATAATAATAAATTTATCTAGAAAGTCTATAAGGATCTTATTAATAAGATACTAGAAAATAGTTGGATTATTTATAAAACTAAAAAAATATTTAATATCAAAATATTTTATAATAGATATAAAAGATTATTAAAATTTTTTAAGTTAAAATTTATATAGATTTAATAAAATTCTTAATAAATATCCAGCTTTATAAAAAGTTTAATAATTTTTAAATAATCTATTATTTTACTAATGAATAAAATTAAATAAAAATCCATAAATAAATATATTTAACTTTTAATAATTAATATATAAATATAATTTTTCTCCAGGCTTCCAGACTATGAGAATAAATAAAATAAATAATATTATATAAAAAATAATAATATTTTTTAAATTTTTTAAAATATAATTCTAAGTAGCATCTAACTTTTCTAGAAATATTTTATATAAAAAAGTTATATTTAATAGATTATCTTCTTTTATTTTATTTAATAATTATAAAATAAGAAAATAGAAGAGTATCTAATGAATTTAAAGTTAAATATTAATTAAATTATAATAATATTTAAATAAAATTTATTTAATCTGTTTTTTTATTAGCTTAGAATTATAATCTATAGAATCTTATTTATTAAAATTTTTTTTAATTATATTTAAAGATATAATAAATATCTTAGATTTTAGATTTTAAAGATACTTATAAAATACAGTAATTTTAATTAATATTATTTTAATTTAATTTAGAATATTCTTACTATGGGATTTCTAGAATAATATAAATTATTAATATTAAAACTTTTAATTATTTTTATCTTTACTAGAATCTCCTGCGGGAAATTTTGAATTTAAAATAATATAAACTTAGGTTTAGAGATTAATAATAAATATTATAATTCTACAATTTTTTAAAAATATTTATTTTTTTAGATAACATCCTGCTGGTAGCTCTAATTAATTAAATATTAAATTAAAACATTCTAAAAAATCTAGTATAATGAATCTATTTTAATTTATTTTATAATAATAAAAATCTAGTTAAATAAGCTATTAATACTAGCAGTTTAATAAAATTTTATATTTTATAAGTTATATTCTTTTTAATATAATATTATACCAGCTCAGATCCAGGATTAGAAAAAATATATTATTGAATTAATATTTATCAATAATAAGAATAAAATAGATAGTATAAATTAGAAATATAATAGTTTTATTATTAAATTTTATAATAATAATATAATTAATATTTAAGAAAATATATTGTCTTACTCTGTAAGTAATAGATTAATCTAATAATAAAATTTGTAATTTATATAAATAAATATTATTAATTCATTGTTTAATATTAAAATACAATTATAAAATTTTTATTTTTTTAATTTAGTATATTTTATAGATCTAATATATTTAAGTAAATTTTTATTTTATTTAAAATAAAAACTTTTTCTAGATATTATTTTTATCTGCTTATCTTTCTTTAGAATTTTTATTTATTTAATTTAAATTATTTTTTAATAGTTTCTACCCAGATATTATATTTATAATAAATAAAACATTAGTTTTTAATTACTAAATAAATATAATCTTCTGATTCCAGATTTGAAGTACAGCAGTTAGTGTTGGATCGGGTCGGGTCATTGGGTCGGATTGTCGGGTTGGGTCGGATTCTTGGGTGGGTTTTCTAACAATTTTTTGATCTGACCCGACCCGTTCTATCCTAAATAGGAATAGTTGAAATTAATTACTACTAGTTAATACATTATTAATTACTATTGTATTGTATATAATATTATATAATAATTATAATATAATAATATTATTATATATAAGCTTCCCGATCGTCTACAAAGTCATAATTTTTAATAATTTTTTATATTTTTTTAAATTAACAGGTCCATTATCGCTCTAGAAATAATTTATTTAGAATTAATTAAATTATTATATATATAAATTATAGAATTTATCATTGAAAAACAAATTCCCCATTCAATAATTTCTAAAGAATATCTATATAAAAATTATATTATATAAGCTTCCTGATCGTCTACAAAATCATGATTTTTAATGATTTTTTATATTCTTATTTTTAGATGAATGATAGTTTTTTACATAATATATAAATTATATATTTATTTTATAATTAAATTTAAATTTGATAGTAAAGAATATTCAAAAATATATATAAAAGATATGCATCTTCTATGTTGATTATATATATTTTCATATAGTAGTAGTTATCGGCTATAAAACTGGCAAAATTTATATTCTAGACCTATTTAGGAAAGCGGAAAAATATAAATTATAAAAAATAATAATTTTATATTATTAATAAAATGATATATTATTTCTGCTTATCTAAACTAGTTAGTAGGATTCAATATTCTTTAAAAGAATTAATCATACTTCTGCTTACTAATTATATATTATATATTATTATTATTATTCTTCTTATTAAAGATCCTTTGGAGGGCTTCTACGGAAGACCTTTACTTAAATTAATTTTATAAATATTAATATATTAATTTAAAAATGATAAAAATTATTATCTACTTTTTATAATTTTATTTATCAATATAATTGTATTCAAAAAATATATGAATTATAATTGAATATTAATTATTTATTATAATTATTATATATTTAATTTATAAATTAATATATGTCAATTTAGGGAGCCTGTAATAATTTATATTTGTATTCTATTAGATAATCAAAGATTATTATATATTGTAAAGATTTAGAGTTTAACTAAACCCGATCTATTAGAATAGGTCAAAAAGTTTGACCCAAACCTGACCCGAGCCAACACTAGTACAGCTAGTAATTCAGAAAATTCAGCTATTAGTAAAAATAAAAATAGTAAAAATAATATTATATATTATTAAAGATTAATAATAAAGAATCAGAAAATAATAAATCTATTCCTTTTAAATATTTTTTAACTAATTAATAAGATCTGATATAGTAATATAAAACTTAATAAATTAATCAAAATTTATCCTATTATTTATAAAATAAAATATAATTCTTTTTTTTTTCAATTTTAAAAAAATATAAATTATTTTTTAATAAGACTTGATAATACCAGTCTTTATTATTAAAAATAAAAAAATAAAAACAAAACTGTAAAACTTTTTTGTAAATATTTTTAATTTCTGGTACTGGTGGCGGGTGTTACAGATCTTATTTGAATTAATAAAGATTATTTTAGAATATTCTAATATATTAGTAATATTTTTCATAAAAATTAATAATTTTAAAATGAAATTAAAACATTAGATACTGTTAAATATTATTTTATAGTAATAGTTCATATAGACACACCAGATAATTAAAATAATTGAATAAATTATATTTATCTTTAATTTTTATTATATTATATTCAGCTGATTTTTAAAACTAAGGATTTTTCTATTATTAAATACCGAAGACTTAGAGATTTTTAAAATTTCTTTAATTCTAAGATATTAATTTTCTAATTATAGATAAAGTAGTATAATATTATTATTGTTTATAAATTATATTTTTGAGAATTTTTATTATATTTTTTGAATTATTCTACTTCTAGATGTGCATATTGTATTATCTAATTATAATATTTATTTTTAATTTTATTCTATTTATAAGATTAATAACCAGAAAAGATCATTAAATCTTTTTTATATATTTTTTTAAATTTTTAAATTTCTTCTGGATGATCTTTTTATAATTATCAGTTTTTCTGTTGAATAAAATAATCAGATATTATTATAAGTTTTTTTTATATAAGACTGATCCGGCTTGGCTTTCTCTAGCCAGTATAATTTAAAATTAATTAATAGTTTTTAGAAAGAGAAGGATTCAGGCCAGACTATTTTATCTTAGTTATTTTTAGTATTACCAAATATATATTAAAGAAATACTGGTAATCTTACTGAATAGCTGACTGTATATAATATTAATTAAAAAATAGAATAAATAACTGTAATATTTAATATTATATAAAAGCTGATTAAATATATTTTATTTAATATATCTAGGCCAGAATATTAAATATAAGAAGGGAAAGAAACAAGTATAAAGAAATATATATGAAATAATAAAAATAAATAAATAAAGTATTATAATAAAATTATATTATGTGCCACTGAATACTGCTCGCCATCATAGTTACTAATTAAATATTTAGAAAGATATATAAAAAGTGGAAATAATAATATAGAATACTGTACTGCTTTAACAGAAGTTAAATTAACTTTATATAATAGATCAATATAAAACATAAAATAAAAAGCTTCAAAATATTTTCTACAGAAAAAAGATACTTTAGATAACTATACTGTACATCAAATTACTTAAAAAAAAGATACTGCAGTTATATAAAAGTAGACTATATAAATTACTCAACACCGGCTATCTTGCTGCAGTAATTATAATAAGGAAGACTATAATTATTATAAATATTCAGATAAAGTTAATTTCTATTTTTATTTCCAATTATTATGTGGTGGGCGCAGCCGCCGGCGGTTCGTTATCTGATTATATATATTAATAGTAATATCTTATTATTATTTTTTGAAAAAGCTAAAAATTGAATAAATAAAAAATAGAAAGATTTACTAATTTATACTACAGCTGTATATAATATAAATTAAATAATTTATATCAAATAATATTTAAATAAAATTTAGAAACTAATTATTTCTAATTATAAAATTGATATATAAAGAATTCTATATATTCTGGATCTTTTAAATAATTATATTAGTAATTTATTTGGCGGAAGTTAATAAATATATATTAAATTATAAATATAATAATATTTTAATAACTGAGAATAGATAGTCTTAGTAAGAAAAGTAATAATAATATTAAGAGATATATAAGTAAATTATTTAATATAATATAATTTATTTTATTTTTACTTCTTTTATTAATTAGTATATATAAATTCAAGCCTACTATATTAATATTTTAAAAATAAGTACCTTAAATATTTTAATAGTATACTGTAAAAATCTTTTATATATATTATTTGTAAAGATTAATTTTATATCATATTTCTTATATTTTAGTAGTAAGGGCTTTGAGATATATTTAATATATTAAAAGTAATTTATAAATATTAAAATAAACTGTTAGATATTTTCTGAATTACCAGATTAAATATTATTTATAGAGAAGATTTTCTAGTGAATTATCTAATTCTATTATAATTAATATTTAAAATATCTTGCAAGGCTAAGAACTTATTTATTTTTTAAATATAATAAATAAAACTATGTCTATTCAGTACTTATAAAGAATATTATAATAAACTAAAATAAAAATTATTATAATAATATAATTTAATTATATATAAATATGATTACTTTTTTATAAATTCTTATATTATATATGAACTAGCTCATCAGCTACAATTCTTAAAATTTAATAAAATATTATTTATAAAATTATTAATTTAAAAATTATATAATGTCTTCATTTATATATCAATTAATTAATTAACTTATATATATATATATATCAGCATTAGTAATTATAAGAGTAAATGTGGTAAGATAATATGAAGATTATATCTATATTATAATGTGTGAATATAGGATTATATTTTTTAAAAGTATTATTATTAATTATTTTATTTTTCTTATTTATGAAAGTATTTTATTCACAGGTGGTTTATAAATTATATAATATTTTATATCAGCTAAATCTTATAACAGGACTGATTGCAGTATAGATATTTTATAATATTAAAATATTATAAAATAGATTAATAATATTTATCTGTACTCTCACAAACAATGAAGTAAATATTTTTATTTATATAAATATTAATTTTATTATGAAATTAATTTATTATTTATAGAGTAAGATTATTTTTTTGAATACAGGCTGTACTATTACAGAATTTAATAATAAGATTATTATATTTTTAATTTATATTATCTGTTTTACTTTTATTATTAATAAATATTGATTTGATAATATACTTTTTCTGATTCTGGATCTCGGCGGGTATGATATTATATTAAAAAATATAATTTATAAAACATAAAAATTTATTAAATTATTAATATTAACAGTTTATCTGATTAGATTTTTTATTATTATAGAATAAGATCAGAGTAGATTTATTATATTAAATTTCTCTGAATATTTTAGTTCTGTATTTAACTAATTAGAGTTATTAATAAGATACTATTTAAAAAAATAAATATTTTTAGAGAATTTTGGAGTTATAATATCTGATATTAATTTTTAAATCTAAGTTTATATTATTCTAGATTTACTAAAGCTTGCTGAAGAAGATTCTAAAATAAATTATAATCTGAGTAATTAGAGTTTCTAATATTAATAATTTATATTATTTTGAAAGCTTCGTAGTAAGAATATTCTAAGTAAAATTAAAGTAATATTAATTAAAGTTATTATATTTTATAGATATCTTCAGAATCTGAAGTCTGAAATATTTATTATATTTTTTAGTATAATTAAGAAGATAATTTTAGAGAAGCTAGATTTTATAAATTAAGATTTTAAGTTAATAAAAAAAGAATAAATTAAATAAATTTTATCTAAATATTACTATAATTTAATTAATATTTTTTTAAAAAAGAAATTAAATATTTTTCTATTTTTTTATTTTTATAATTACTGAATAAAATTGGAAGAAGATAATCTACTAGATATTATTTTTTTTATATAAAATAATTTTAGAGAAGTTAGAAGCTGCTTAAAATTATATTCTAAAAAATTTAAAAAAGAAATTTATTATTTTTAATATAATATATTTATCTTGTTTATTTTTATAATTTAAAAATCTGGAAAAGAATTATATTTATATATTAATTATTAAAAGCTGAATATATTCATTTATAAAAATCTTTATTTAATTTTATTTATTAATAAGATAATAGACTGCTTAAAGAATATTAAGATTTTTATAAAGCTGGATATTTATTAAGA
This sequence comes from Aspergillus phoenicis ATCC 13157, assembly GCA_003344505.1. Taxonomy (NCBI): domain Eukaryota; kingdom Fungi; phylum Ascomycota; class Eurotiomycetes; order Eurotiales; family Aspergillaceae; genus Aspergillus; species Aspergillus phoenicis. The sequence continues at coordinate 12,273 of KZ851888.1, forward strand.
ATTCTATTAAATTTATATAAATTCTGGCTTAGAGAATTTAATAATTTTCTATATCTATTATAAAATATTTGAATATTAAGTATTTTTTTAATTTTATAAATAGTCCAGCTATCTTTCAGTATTTTATTAATAAGATTCTCATAGATTTCCTGAATAAATTTATTATTATATATATTAATAATATACTGATCTTTAGTAAGAATAAAGCTGAATATAAATTTTATATATATTAGATTTTAAAATAGCTCTGTACTTGATTTCTAAGTAACTATTTATAAATATAAGTTTTATATAATAAAGACTAAGTTTTTAGACTTTATAATTTTTATTACTGATATATATATAGATCCGGCTAAGATCACAGTTATTACTGAATAGTAGTATTCTGTGATTATTAAAAAAATCCAGTTTTTTTAGATTTCTATAATTTCTACTATTATTTTATAAAAGATTATAATTAAATTATTATAAGATTATAATCCAGCTGATTTAAAAAGAGTCCTGGTATCTGTGCCTGTATTAGTATATTATAATTCTTTAAAATTTATATAAATTAAAATTAATATAATAGATAAAATTATAGTAGAAGTTCTTTTCTAGTAAATTAATAAGATATAGTATTTTATAATATATTATTCTAAGATTATATCTCTACTAAAGTATAATTATAATATTTATAATAAAAAATATTAGTAATTATATGGACTCTGACAGAGTACTAAGTAGAATTAAAAAATCTATAATAATTAAAAAAAATTTAGAATATTAATAGATTATCAGATTCTAGAATATTTTATAATTTTAAAGAAGTTTAATATCTATTAAACTTATTAGATAGAAATTCTTTTTTATTATTATTTTATAATTTATTATTATCTGGAAAAAAGTAATATTTTAATTAATTATTTTATTTAAAAGAAGTCCAGTACTGGAATATCTAAGAATTACTGATATCAGATACTACTGAAGCTAAAGTAATTAGAATCTGGTATTATTTTAATATTTTTATCTATATTTTTTATATCTGAGATTCTAGTCTTTATAAAGTTAATTCTTCAGATAATTAATTAAGTATTTAATATTAACTACAGTTATCTATTATTAAAGTTTTTTTAGGAAGTATGACAGCCAAATAATAATTATTTTCTAGAAAATAAATTATTATTATATTAAAACTGGCTGGTAGTTTTGGATAAGAAAGATCTCTAAATCTGATTATTAAATAAGATTTATTATTAATTATTATTTATATACCCGGGATGCATGAAGATATTAGTTTTTATAAAATAATAATATTACTGGAATATCTGAAATAGAGATATCTGATATTATATAAATAATTATCTAATATATAAAAGAAAGAATATCTACTATGATTTTTCTTTAAATCTACTTTAAGTTTTACTGATTTTATTATATTTTTAATAATATATTTTAATAGATTTCTATTTTTTTCCAAAGAACTGCTATGATTTTGATATTATTTTTATAATAATAAATTAATTTAGTAAATATATAATTTTTATTTTATATATTAAGTAGATGTCTACTCAGGATATAATCTGTTTATTTATAAACTAAGTATATATCTAGATTAAATTATCTAATATAATTATATTTAATTACAGAGGGCAGTTCACAGCTGATTTCTAAAATAAATTTTATAAAATTTTATAAATTAAATTAAAATTTTTTATTATATACTAACTTTAAACTAACAGACAGATAGAGATTATCAACTAATATATCATTTAATAATTTATTATATTTATTAATTACTTCTAGAATAACTAATCAGAATTATTTTTTTTAATTGATTTTGTAACTGTAACCCTACTATATAAATTAATATAACTATTACTATTTATAGTAAAAAGAAGATATAAAATAAAAATATTATTTAATTAAATATCTTTTATAAAGTTTTTGTTATATATAATTATTCAGAATCAGGATCAGAAGTTCGCCTGCTGGATTTAAAATAAATATAATAATTTATATAAAATAATATATAAAAAAATTTAAGATCAGCAGACACTGTAGATAAATTAATATTAATTATAAGATTCTTATTAATATAAAAAACTAATAACCAAGCTAATCCTCACAGAAGCTTTCAGAGAATTAATATAAATCTAATTTAATTATTAATAAAATCAGAAATTTATATAAAATTTATTTTCTAAAAGATATATACATCCAGTCTTTTATTCTGAGAATTTATATTTATAATATTTATTAAAAATTCTATTTAGCCAGATCTAGAATACTACTATTTCTATTAAGATTAATAATCAGATAGAATAACGTAACCCACGGTTAAACGGCCCACACGGTTAGGCGGCCCAGCTGGTAATACTATATAAAAGATCCTTTTTGAATATAAGCTATCTCAATTATCAAAAATCGAAGAGACATGAATTTTGATATATAAATTTAAAATAGTATAAAGAACCTTTAGCTATGTTCTAAAAATCTTATAAATATATATAATAAATTATCATAATACAATACCTGTATTTTATATGTATTATATAAAAATAAGATTTATTGATATAAATAAAATATTTTAAAAATCTGAAAAATATATAGAATATATACTCATATATATAATTTATCTATAATATTAGAACCACTCACTATAGTATTCGTTGAGATATAATAGATTCAACAAAGTATATAATTGAACTTATTACATCTCTTACATCGCCTTTAACACTCAGCACCAGTCTTAGCTAAATAATTAGTTTATTTATTATTAGAAATTCTTTTATAATTAAAAAGCTAATATAAAGAGACCGTCCAGCAGAGCTGTCAGAGTTGACCTAATCTTGATATTATATTATATATAATATATTAGTCTGATTAGCAGCAGTTAAAAGAATCAGTACAGATCTGAATTATAATCTGATTATCAGTAAAAATAATTATATATCACGCCTCGGAGGGTACAGAGATTAATAAGATAAGAATATCAGAATTATTAATAATTATTTCTATAAACTGCAGCTGTTTAATTAAGATAAATATTATATTAATACTAATAAGTTTTTTAATATATACTATATATATTTAATCGAGATTTATAGAACAGTTAATCTGATAGAATCTTATAATTATTATTATATTGATACCGCCCCTGTGGCCGCTTCTATTTATATAAATATAAATAAAAATGTTAAGTTATAAATATCATCTAAGTATTTTTTTATATTTATAGTTATTATTTACAGGGGCTTTTAAGGGAGAACTATAATTCATTTAATAATTTTCAAATAAAATAAATTTACTGGATTTTTTATAGAGAGAAACTAAGTAAGACTAATCTTAAATTTTTTATAAAAATAATAATATAAAATCTTACTCCGGATTCTTTCTTATAATTAATTATTCGTTATGTATGATATATATAATATCTTATAAAAAGATATAATTATAATTTATAAATAACTATCTTTGATAGCTTGCTTAACTATAAAGCAAAGAAGTAGTATATAAAAATAAATTTTAATAACTGTATAAGATATTATTTAGAAAGCTCTGATTATATAATAAAATATATAATACGAAATATTTTCGAGAATTTAATATTAAATATTATTTTCTAATATTTTTATATATTCTATATAAGTTATATACAGCAGCTGTACAGAAACTGGAAGACTAGAATTATTATATATATATATATATTATAAATTTAAGATAGATATTCTCTATATAAAGCCTGTTATAAAGAATAATATAAAAATTAAATTAATTATTTTAAATAAAAATTTTTTGACAATCACAGTTAAGATAGATATCTAGATAATAGAATTTCTTAATAAATTTAATATTAATTCTCTACAGATAGAAGAGTTAATTTGATTTTATAATATAAAAGTTATAATATTATAGTATATATTATCTGATTAGATAGATTAGGCTGTATTTTATTAATAAAAATTCAAATATATATATCTGAGTCTATTATTCAGTATATTCATACATATATTAGAGTTTTAGATAATTATTCTATATTATAAAATTCCAGATATATATACAGATATTATTTATATATCTTATTAGAAGTATTTCATTTTATAAACTAAGCTGACTTTCTTTATTATTATTATTATCATCTAGTAAATCAGTATTATAAAAAAAATATAAAATCAGTAATAATAGAAAATTTTAAAGAATATTAATAGTAATTTAATATTTCTCTGCAGTATTTTTTAATATCATAATTATTATATATCAGTTACTGAGAAAGCTTTAAATCCCGTTAATAAATATTAGTAGTATCTAGTATTTGTAGTGATTATAAAATAAATATATATAAAAGATATTATTATTCGTTTTTAATATATTAAAAAGCAGGAGAATTATGATAAAGTATTTACTTTATTAAATAACATAAATTTTTTCTAGAAGAAGATATATAGTTTATTTATAAAGATAATTTTATTATTATTTTATATATCTTTGTAGTAAGAGTGTATGGTATTTAATTAAATAATTTAAATATATAATTATGATAAACTTTAAAATCTTATTAATTATATCTAATAAGGTAATTAACTGGTAATTTTTAGAATTTATAATTATTTTTATCTGGCTTCTAAAGTATAACTGTTATTAATATTTAGAAGTACATAGAACAGTATTTATAATTTAAATAAATATTAAAAATCTTTAATAATATATATTTAATTTAAAACAGCATCTGCTGTAGGATAAGATTTAAAATATTATTTAGATTAAATACTCTTTATAAAATAATCTACAGCATGCGTAGTAATAGTTAGTATTAACATTCTGAGGTATTATTAAAATCTACTGTACTAATTTCTAGAAAAAATATATTTTAACATAATCAGGTTTTCTCTATAAAATTATTAATTAAAATATTATTAGATTTATTACTGAGATCTCATAAGATAGATATAAAAATAAATTTAAAATTATTTTTAATTTATATTTATTATATTAGTTCTTAGAATTTCTGTATAAACTTATCTTCTTTTTTAATTTATTTATAATATATAATTCTTAATACTTTAGCAGTTATCTGGTTTATTATATACTGTACTATGTAGAACTATTTCTTATGTTTATCTGAATATATATATTGGAAATTATTTATATATCTGCTTTATCTTCTTATTTATTTTATTTTATCAGTATATTCTAAATAGAATTACTATATAATTTATTATTTTAGCATTATTTTACTAGCCGCTTCCTTGAGTATAAGTATAAGATAGATTATAATAATATTAATATTAACTAGAAATATGATATTTTCTTTCAGATAGAGTATATATACTGTTAAAATATTTTTAAATAGCTTTTAATTCATAGCTGTCTGGTTCTACTATTCAAGTACAGAAATTTTAATAAATTTAAAGTTAAATTATATTAATATAAATTTATTATTAATATCTTATTACTAATTTTTATAGATCTGGTAGTTAATTAGCTGGTCTATAAATTATAATATAACTTATATAAAATTAATAATAATTTTATAATTATTCTTTTTATATATAACTATCTTCTCCGGGAGCAGGAGTTTTAGATTAAATCTAATAATTAAATTAATTAAAATCTCTGTCTTTAAATCTTAGTATTTATATCTAGATACAGTCTATATTGAATAATATAAATTAAAATTACTAATAATCAAATATTTTTATTCATATATATAATATTATAAAGAGTTTTTAGCGCCGAGATATCTTTTTATAATTTAGAATTATAAATATTATATATATATATATATATATATATATTATTTTATTTTTAGCAAGGCCCTGAATACTCAGAATACTAATATATTAAAAATAATATTATATAAATTATATTTTTAAATTTATATTTTTATTAATAAAAAAGTAGATTCATGGTAAGTTCTTCTTAGATATATTATTAAATATTAAATATATAATTATATAAAAGTAGTACTGTAGAATCTATATATATAGTTATTTAAAATATATAATAATTTAAATATAACTTTTACATTATTATTATATTAATATTCTGTATTTCTTTCTTACTAAAAAAATATATTATAATTAGAACTTATTTCTAATAATTAATCTATAATATACTGAATTATTTATTTATAATATTCAGTGTCAGTAGTTTTTTTGAATATAAGATTTAATAGATCTTTATTCTTATTATTATTATTAGAAACTGCATACTTATTATTCTAGTAGTATAAAATAAATTTAATCTTATTAATTTAGATAATTAAAAGAAAATTTATTGGAAAAAAGCCTGCTGCCGTCCGTTTTAATTATTATATTATTAATTTTAATATTAATAGTAGATATTTTTTAATAGGACAGTGTATAGATTAGTATCTTAATAATTTAAAATTAATTATTTTATTCAGTATTTTAAAATTATATTAGAAAAGTCTGGTTATTTTTTATTATTATAATTTTTATTTTAAACTATAGTAATCTTCTTTTTAATCTTTAAATAAATATAATTTTATTTAATATATTATAACTGGCTGAGTCCTTACTTTTATAAAATATTTCAAGTATTAATTATTTTCTGGATATTAATTATTAATATATTAAATATATTGATGAAAGACTTCTTTCTGTATATAATATTTAATTAGAAAATTAATAAAAAATCTAATAATATAATTTAATATTATTTATAAGTTATCTCCAGCTGAGCCTTCCAGTATTTACAGATATAATAAAAAATATAACATTTTTTATTATAAAAATACAGCAGGTATAATTTTTATTATTATTATTTTTATAAAAATAATTAATAAACTTATAATCTTTTATATAATATACACAGGTAGGGTGCTTATAGTAATATTAATGTATATATTTATAATTTTAATATTTAAAATATTAAAAGATACGCTGGTTCTGATTATAAATTATAATATTATAATTATTATTATTAAATAGAATCTCTGTACAGATAGTCCTGCTGATAATATAATTATTAATAAATTTTATTATATAAAAAATTAATTTTCTAAATAATTTATTTCTAGAACTTCGTCCAGTTTATATATATAATATCTATAGAAATAGCAGTCCAGTAGTAAATATTTATAATAAGTAAATATTTAGTTAATCTATACTAATATTTCAGGAAATTATTTTTTTAATTATATTAATATTTATATCTATAAGAGCTATAATATATCTGTAATATTAAAATATAATATCTACTTTTAAAGTCTTAATTTAAAGAGTATTTATATATATAAAGTATTTAATATTCTCTATATTATAAAAACTCAAAAGTATATTATTACTTAAAAGGATTTTTCTAGCTGTTATCTTATAATTTATAATTATAGAATTTCTATATATAGTAATATTTTTATTAATTTAATTAATTAGAATCTGATTTCTGCGGTGAAGTAGTTAAACTATTAAACTGGTAATTTTATATATATATAGTTTTAGATTCTTTACTAGAGATTTTAGTCTTATCGGGATTCCTAAGATCTCTATAAAAGTTAATTAAAAACTGATACTAGTATTTTTAATATATATTCTATTAAATTAACTAAATATAAATAACCTTGAAATTGTAAGACTCCATTTTATTATTTTAAAATATAAATATAATATTAAAGCAGAAGTACTGCGATTTCTATTATCTAATATTATAATAAATTTAATTAATTTAACTTTATCAGCTTACTGCATGCGTACAGTATTTTTAATTTTAATAAATTTTTTTATAATTATATTTGGAAAGAGAGCCTCTGTTAGCCTTTCTATAAATATAATTATAATATTTAGAAAATTCAGAAAAATACTCTTCAGAAGCCTGTATCTGTTGTTGCTTTTTTAATAACATTTTAAAGTTATAAATATTTTCTAATAGAATATTTACTTGGATACACAGATTCTTTATAATAGTTGGATTAACTATTTAAGATTATATAATCTTTTTAATAATCTTTTGCGACATTATAACCACACAACATCGAAAAACGCCGGGAAAACAACATAGATAATCATAAACGGTAGATAGATATAACTTTTCAAGATATTTAGACTTTTAGAAGTGTTAGTAGTTATATTTTCACAGGGATGCTGGTTCCCATGCTCTTCTAAGCAAGCGAAGAAGAAGATAAAGTAGATATATATACAGTTTAAACACACACACTCAGATAAGAACAAGGAATGATTCCGCATAACATGGTATATAGCAGACCGGGTGACTGCTAAAATATCAAGAACTATATATTATAAATAGATTAAGAAAAAAATAAGTCTACATAAGAATTCTAATAGTTAGCACAGTAGATATAAATTAAAGATAGTTTTAAATTTATCTTTATATCTATTTTGTAAGATTCCAGTAATATTTATATTCAATAATATTCTAATTAATAATTCTATTAAAAAAAACTAGATTATTTAAAAAAATATTTTTTTTCTAGAGATCAGTACCACATATCTTAATAATATTCTAGAATATTATTATTAATTATTATTATATATACTATGGATTATTTTATAAAAGATCTGTAGAATTATATATTATATTATTTTATAAAAAATATCTAGTCTAAATAATATTCTGAATTTTATTCCATAATAAATATTATTTTAAATTATATATTATTAAAGATTTTTAATATCTGTTTAGACTATAGAGACTGCTTTATATATTTTTAAATATTAATAATATTTATATTTTTAAAAATTAAATAAAAACAATTATATAAATTTTAAAAATTATTGATTTAACTATCTTATTAACTATCTTATTAAATACAGTCAGTAAGATTTTCAAATTTATTATAATTATATATCTAAATTATTTAGTTAAATATTATATACACTTATTATAAAAATATATAAAAGAATAATAGAACTGCTTTTATAAATATATTATATATTTTTTAAAGAAGATTTATGCTGTCTGATAAAATAGATATTTTATTATAATTTTTTTAATTTTCAATATGTTAAAAGTATATAATAATATCTTTTTCATATATTTATTTTATAATCTCTGAAAATAACGGGCGCCGCTAGTGCTCATTAACTGGATCTAAAGTTTTTTTTAATAATTAATACATAATAATTATTATACTGGAGAGTGCTGCGAAGAGGTACTAGACTATTATTAATATTTTTTAGAAGTTTTTTTATTACTGATTTTATATTTTTTATAATCTTAATTTACAGGATAATAATAATAATAAAAAGGTTAGTCTGTAGAGCAAAGTATTTCTAATAAAATATATAAATAATATTTATATACTTGTTCAAAATCTTATTATATAAAATAACTATCTGAAGCTCTGACAGGTGTATAAATATACTAAATAATAAATATAAATATATATATTCAAGTTTTTATTATGAGTACAGTCTGATTTATCTAATCAAATAATATATACTAGAATATTATAATTCTTATATTATAAAATTAAATTAATTCTTCTATCTGCAGAAAGTTGATAATAAATTTATTAAAAAATTCTATTATTTAGATATTTATCTTAATTCTAATCCATCAGAAAGAATTTATTAAAATAATTATGAATTAAAATAATTAGTTTAGTCTCTGTACTATTCTTGTTAGAGTAGACCAGTTGGCTTACTGCAGCCCAGCAGGTTAGGTGAGTAACACAGTCGCAAATCACATGAATTAGATAAGATCATATAGTTTACTTTTATATTATATCTTGCTGATTCCTCCGATATTAAGAAAGATTAATAATCAGTTCTAAGTAGAATAATAACTAATATTTATATATATAATAAAATTTATTATATTTATTATATTATTTTCAACATTTCTGATTACATCTTTTTATAAAAAAATCTAATAAATAAAATAATATCTTATATTTAAAATACCGCGCCAGGAGAAGACTTGTAGAAATTCTCTAATAATTCTATTATAAGATTTTTTTAATTAAAGCTGTAAGTAATAAATATATAATTAATATTAAGACTAGTAAAACTTTCAAATTATACAGCTTCTCTGGAAAAAAAGATATTATAATATTAAAATAATAATTATATAAGAAAAAAATTAAATTTAAAAATTATAATTATAAAAATAACTCACAGGTCTAAATAAGATGATAGAAAATATAAAATAATAATATTTTAAATTATAAATTTTTTTATCATTTTTTATAATAGAGAAAATCTTAAAAAGATAAGAAGAATTTTATATAATAAAATTATCAGCTAAACTTATAACAAATAAATATTATAATAAAGAAATAACTGAATACTGTATCTATATAATTTATGAAAAAAATTATTTTATATAAAATATATACTATTTTATTTTAGACAATCTGAAGATAATAGATATTATTTTTTATTTTATTTTTATTATTTTTCTAGTAAAAATAATATAATAATAAAATATTTATTAGTAGATAGTCTGTTCTAATTTAATTAAAATATTATAATCTTTTTTTAATAATTTAATAATTCTACAAATCTGTAAAGAAATATACACTAATATTATTAAAATATAAAATAAGAAAATTATTAATCTATATATAAATTTATATAATATAGTTATTAATAATATATCTAGTTTTTGAAGTTATATACTGAGAATCAGTAGAAAGAGTATTTATATATTTAAATATTAGAAAATATTTACAGAAAGATTCTAAAATATTCTGAAAAATTAGATATATATCATATTTTCATAACTTATCTGTAAATTATTAAAAATTGGTTTTTAAATACTAAAATAATATAAAATGCTTACAGTAAAATAAAAAAATACTAGAATACTATTTTAAGAAAATCATAGTAATCTAGATAATATAAAATCCCGGAAGTATAAATAGAATTTTAAAATAAATTTAAATTTAATAAAAAAAAGATTTTGAATAAATAATTTTATATGTGATATTGAATATTATGAATATTAAAAACTGGAATATATAGCAGCTTATTATTTAGAAAATATAATATAAATAAAAAATTAAATATTTTAATTCTGTATACAGCAGCAGTACTAAAACTTTAATTATAAAAAAATTTAATTTTATTAATATATAAATAATAATTAATATATCTAAAAATTCTGTATTAATGTATATTTTAATAAATTATAATATACAGATAAACTTTATAAACCAGCTATAAATAAAATAATAATTAAATTTATTAAATTAATTTTTTTATTATATAATAATCCTGGACGGGGCACTGCATATTTTTATATAAATAATATAATTTTATAATAGATATTATAAATTGTAAAAAGTAAGAAGAAGATGACTGATTATAACTTAATATTATAAATATATAAGATTTTAATATAATATTAAATATATTATAACTGTGAAGCCAGAATCCAGATATTAATTCAAAAAACTAATATTATTATTTTAAAAAAATATATTTTAAAATAATAAAAAAATATTAATACTTTTCTTAAAAAGAAAATTTATATTTATATTATATAAATTTATATAAATTTAGATGTTACCTACGCGCGGGTAATAAAATATATTATTAAAATAAATAATATAAATATAAATCTTATATCAGAATTTTTAAATAAATATAAAAATTTTATAAATATTCTCTTTAAAGAATAAATAGTTATTCTTATATTATATTCTAGTTATAATTATATAATCAAATTAGAAGTAGAAAAATAATCTTTCTATTAATTAATAATTTTTTAGAGACCGAACTCTAAACTTTATAAAAATATATTATAAATATATTATAATAAGAATAGATTTACTTTTTTCAAAATCTAGTAAGTATATTTATTTTATTTATTTCTAAGAAAGATAATATATTAGATTTTTATATAAATCATTAAAACTTAAATATAACATTATCAAAAATTATTATTCATTATTATTAATTAATAAGATAATAAATTATTTTAACAGAGGGAAGATTTTTATAAAGCTTAATGTATATAATATCTATTATTATATTTAAAATAAAAATAATAATAAATAGAAAACTGCTTTTTATATTTATTATAATTATTATAATTATTATAAATATATTATTATATTATTTAGCTTAGCTAACACGCCTGCTATATTCTAGATTTATATAAATTATATATTTAATAATTTATTTAATATTTATTATATTATATTATTCTTATATATTCACAGAGTTATAAGAAATATATTAAATATAAATAATATTAGATTATTTAAAAAAATATTAACAGATAATAAAGATTTTTAAATATAAATTTTATATATAGAAAATATACTGCTTAGCAACTAAAATTAAATTAAAAGAAATCTTAATAAAAAATTAAGTTAATATAATCTAATTGTAACCAGAATCTAAAACTATATATAAAATTCTAGTATTTATAGAATTTACAAATTTTTATAAATAATTTATTAAAAATTATTCTTATATTATTCTGCTCCTTACAGAGCTTATATATTAAAAAAAATCAGAATTCTTTATAATATTAAAATAAAAATATTAATAATATATATTTTTAGAATAACTTTTAAGTCTTCTAACTAATATAAAAGTATTTAAAGTATTAAAAAAAGTTTTTAAAATATATTACTTTTATAATATTTTAATTTAAAAGAGTTTAGACAAACTTTTTAAATTTTACTATTAGTATAATTATATTATAATTATAAATAAAAGAAATATAGTATCCTATTATATTTTTTAAAGAAAATAATAAATATAAAATACAGATATTTGATAAATAATTAAATATTATTTATTATTAAAAGGTATTTAAATAATAGTATTATTATTTACAAAAAATGAATTTCTAATTCTAGTAAAGTCTGATCATATTAATCTTAAAATTTTTTCAAACTTTGTACTTAAGAAGCTAAGACTTTAATAAATATTATAAATAAAGATATTTATAATATTTAATTTTATAATTAACTATTAATCTAAAAAAAATCTTCTAAGTATATTTAATTAATATCCAGATCTTACTTTTTTACTGAAGAAGATAAAGCAGAGATTATTATTTATATTATAAATAGAATTGTTAAAGAATTTAATAAATCTAAAAGAATAGATAGATCTTCCAGAAGAATACTAATAAAAAACAATTTAAATAATAATATAAAAAATTAAAAAGATATTAAAAAGATATTAAAATATATATTTATAGAAAAGAATATCTACAGATATTAAAATGTATTTTTCGAAAAAATATTAATAGTAATATAAAAATTTTATATCTTCTAGTATTATAGATTTATATATATATAGTAATTAGATCTGAGACAGTATATTTTAAGCTAGAAAAATCTATAAATTTATTTTATAAAATATAAAAAAAGGATTTATAAATATAAAAATATAAGATTAAACTTCTTACAAAAAAGAAAGTAAATAATTTAATTTAAAAAATAAATGAAATAGATTTAATTTAAAAAATAAATATATAATAATTCCAGTTAACTTAGTAATAAAATAGAAAATATTATAAATAAATTATAATATACCAAAGAACAGGTATTACTGAAAATAATATATTTTAAAGAATATCCAGTATAAATATTAAAAGGATAATATATATACTAAAATAAAAAGATATATAGAAATATATTATTTTTATTAAAAAATCTAAATTTATTATTATATATTTATAATAAGCTCGGGCCGCTACCGCAACCTGATAAATTTAGTAAAATAATAATAATAAATTTTATTATAGTCAGAAAAACTTTATAATATAATTCTTATAATAATAGATATATATATCAAATTGATATTTTATTTATTATATTAAAAAATATTATAGCTCTGTAATTTATAGAGCCAATATATAAAATATATTATATTTATTTTTAAAAATATAAAGAAATTAATAATAAATAAAAAAATTATTGTTATAAGCAGGTACTGGATAATTTTATATTATTATATAAATATTTATAGAAAATTATCAACAGTGTATTATCTCCAAATAGGTAAATAAATAAAATATTAAAATCAGATTCTTAAATATTATTTATAAATTTACTTAAATCTTTTTCAGAATAATTAGACTTAATAACTTTTAATAAACTGAATAACTTATAATAATATAATCTATAGTATTATAAAAATTACATTCTATATAATACTGATAGATTTTATATTCTAATTATAAATTAATATAAATTAAAAATCTTCTTTTAAAAAAATACCTGCTGTAAAAAAGCAGATAAATATTCTTATTAAAATTAAAAAAATACTTGAAATTTTATTAAATAACATAAAAAAAGAGTAATAGTAATATAATATAATTATAAATATAAAAACAATCTCTAGATAGAATAGGAAGTTATAATATAAATTAAAAGCATTATAAGTATATAAATTACAGCTATTATTATAATATAAAAATTTATATTTATTCTTTAATATCTTACTTTTAAAATCTTATTATTTCTGAATAAATAAATTTTTTAATTATTTCTAATATTAATTAATAAATATTAAAAATAATTAATAAAAAGAATTCTTATATACAGAGCTAAAGAAGATTAGAAAAGTTTTTAATATAATAATAAAATTACAGCTCTGAAGAAGACATCTAAAAATCTTTTATAAATATTAAAAATATATAAATTTATGAAGACTGACTATTTTAACTAATATAAAAATTAGTATTTATCTACCGGTAAAAATAATGCAAATAATTTATTATTATATACCTTTCTATTAGCGGTCATGCTCCATGAGAACATACTATATATATATATATATATATATAATTATTATCATCTAATAATTAATTATTTATTGTGAGAGCTGATTAAATATGTCTTATTTAGTGTATTTAGACTAAAATATTGAATATGAGAAGGAAAGAAGAAAGTATAAAAGAGTATATATTAATAAAAATAAATAAATAAAATAAAATAAATAAAATAAATAGAATTTCTTATATAATAATTTTATAACTGAAAAGAAGTATTCTTAAAATTTCTAATTAAATATTATATATAATCTATCTTATTTAATATAAATTATCTAACTTTGTATTACAGGCGGCTGTAATATAAATAATTAATTAAAATCTTTTTAATTTTTTTTATCTAATTATTAATTTTAATAAAAATAGCAGTATTCTGGATCTAGCTAAATAGAATTTTTAATAAATTCTATAAATATAATTTCTTCGAATAGAAGACTGGATAGATGCATATATTTTCTAGAAAATAAAATTTATATATATTTTTAATTCTATTAATAATTAAAATAAATTTATATTAACTCTCTGAGAACTTCTGTAAGAATTAATTCTAGTATTAATTTTTTATATTAATAAAAATCTTATTATTAATATTAAAATTATCTGGATATTAATAATAATTTATCTATTAAAATTACTGATTTTAAGTCTTCTATACACTGTTTTATATATACTATTATATTTATTTTAATTAATAAGTGAACTTCTATATTTGCTCCCAAGTAATTATATATAATAAAAATTTTATAAAAAAATATTTAATCCAATAGTATTCTGAGCTTATATTTTTTTATTATAAATAATAATAGTTCTGTTAATTTATATAGCAGGATTATAGTTATAAAATTAATTAATAATAATAGCTCTGATTAATTATTCTAAAAATAATTAATAAAATAAACTATTAAGTTATGTATTAATTAATAATCTCTGTTTATTTATTAATTTAAGAGTAGTATATAATAGAAAGCTTTAACTTAATTTATAAAATTCTATAGAATTTATTTTAGAAATCAGCTATAAATTATCTTCTATAATTAAATTTAATTATATCAGATAATCTAATCTAGATATATATTTAGTTTATAAATAAATAAATTATATTCTGAGTAGATATTTACTTAATATATAAAATAAAGACTGTATACTTACTGAATTAGTTTATTATTATAAAAATAATATTGAAGCTATAGCAGTTCTTCAGAAAAAAATAGAAATTTATTAAGATATATTATTCAAAATATAATAAAATTAATAAAAACTGAAGCAGATCTGGAAAAGAATTATAATAAAAATTTTCTTTTTTATATATTAAATAATTATTTATATAATATTATTCCAGATATTTTAGTAATACTATTATTTTATAAGAATTAATATTTTCATATATTTTAGATATATAAGTAATAGCTGGCAGTAGATTTTATTTAATGATTAAATTTAAAAAAAATTTTTATCTAAAATTACCAGCTAATTTTAATATAATAATAATATATTCTTTAAAAAATAATTATTATCTGGCTGATATACTTCCTTTTAAAAATGTTTAATAATAAATAATTATAATTAATAATAAATATTCAGTTAATTATTTGAAGAATTAGTTCTACGGAGACTAGAATCTCAGATACAGAAAGTATAAATAAAAATATTAAGATAATATTAAATTTTAATTATTTTAATTTTAATAATAGAGAGGCGCTACTACTACACCAGCCAGGCTTTCTCCACACCAGCCTCTGCTTATGCCACATCCTCCGCCTATCTTCCGCTTATCTTATTTAATAAGGCGCGCTTCCGATTAAGAAAAACACGCTTTTTAAAGCGGGCAGAATCCTACTATTCTTCCAATAAAGACTACTTCTTACTTCAGATATCTGTTTATTATCTGAGATCTAAATTTTCTATCTCAGGTGATAATAATTTTAAAGTAATAAGTAGTAGGATTCTATCTGATTTAAAAAGTAAGTCTTATTTAAAAGGCAGAGAGCCTTATCTAATAAAATAGATGGAAGATAGACGGAGGGTGTGGCATAAGCAGAGACTAGTATAAAGAAAGCCTAGCTGGTGTGGTAGTAGCACCCCTCTAATAATATTTAATATTAATAATTCTCAGATATTCCAATACTGGACTTCTAAGTAAGATAATCAGCTAGAATATCTTTTTTAAATAATAATAGATTATAAAATAATAATAAAAGAGAATCTCTATCCAGTAAATCTAATAAATATTAAATTTTTTCAATTTATTAAAGAAGAACTTCTATAATAAGTTTATTTATTATATTAATCTTAATTTATATAAATCTTGAGAAATTATAAGATATTAATATAAATATAAATATTAGAATTTTTTTTAATATCTGAAAAGCTTTTTCACAGATATTATTTGAAATAAAGAAAATATTCTTTTAAATCAGTTAACTTATTAATTTTATAATTCCGTTATAATTTTTTATAAAATAATAATAGAAATTACAGAATTCCAGAAAGAACTGGATTTTTTAATAATTATAAAATATTATTATTTAACAATAACTATAGTCTTAGCCGGATGTATATATATACTAATAATAGAAATTATAAAACTTAAAAATTTTAATTTTTATATAAAATTTATATTTATAAATAGCTGCTTAGAGGCCAGCAGCATAAAACTACTTTAAAATTTAATATATATAAAATTAATATTTAATTTTATTTTTACCAAAGATTAGTATATTATTAATATATATAATAATAAATTTATCTAGAAAATCCATGAGAATTTTATTGATAAGATGCTCGAAGACGGCTGGATTATTTATAAGATAAAAAAATACTTAATATTTAAATATTTTATAATAGATATAGAAGATTATTAAATTCTTTAAGCTAGAATTTATATAAGTTTAATAGAATTTTTAATAAATATCCAGTTTTATAAAAATTTTAATACTTTTTAAGCAGTCTATTATCTTATTAATAAATAGAATTAAATAAAACTTTTTATAAATGAGTATATTCAGCTTTTAATAATTAATATATAAATATAATTTCTCTCCAGACTTCCGGACCATGAGGATAAATAAAATAAATAATATTATATTAAAAACAATAAATTTTTTTATATTTTTTAGTATATAATTTTAAACAGTTTTTAATTTCTCTAGAATTATTTTATAAAAGAAAGTTATATTTAGGAGATTATCTTTTTCTAATTCTATTCAGTAATTATAAAGATGGAAAAACAGAAGAGTATCTAATTTTAAAAAAAATATTAATTAAATTATAATAATATTTAGATAAGATTTATTTAATTTATTTTTTTTGTTAATTTAGAATTCTGATTTATAGAGTTTAGCTTCTCTGAGATTATCTTTTTTTATTATACTAAAAGATATAATAAATATTTCAGATTTCAGATTTTTAAAATATTTATATAATATAATAATTTTAATTAATATAATTTTAATTTTATTTAAAATGTCCTTGCTGCAGGATTTCTAAAATAATATAAATTATTAATATTAAAAATTTGAATTATTTAAATTATAATTTATTTTAATTAAAATCTTCTGTAGAGAGCTTTAATAAATACAGAATAATATAAATTTAAATTCAGAGATTAATATCAGATATTATAATTCTAGAATTTTTTAAAAATATTTATTTCTTCAGGTAGTATTTTACTGGTAGCTCTAATAATTAAATATAAAACTAAAATATTTAGAAAAATTTAATATAATAAATTTATTCTAATCTCATCTTATAGTAATAGAGGATTTAGTTAAATAAAATATTAATATTAATAATTTAGTAAGATTTTATATTTTATAAATTATATTTTTTTTAATATAATATGATGCCGGCCGAGATCTAGAATCAGAAAAGATATATTTAAATTAATATCTATTAATAATAAGAATAAAATAAATAGTATAAGTTAAAAATATAATAATCTTATTATTAAATTCCATAATAATATAATTTATATTTAAGAGAATAATCTTACTCTATAAATAGTAAATTAATTTAATATTAAAATTAATATTTATATAAATAAAAATATTTATTCTGATATCTATGAGAATACAGACAGATATTATTAATTTATTTTTTAATATTAAAATATTGATTATAAAGTTTTTATTTTTTTAATCTAATAAATTCTGTAGATTTAATATATTTAAATAAAAATTTTTTTTAATATTATCTTTTTTTTATTTTTTTCAGAATCTTTATTTATTTAATCTAAATTATTTTTTTCTTTAAATAATTTCTAGCCTGGTAACTGTATTTATAATAAATAAAATATTTTTTCTAATTATTAAATAAATACAGTCTTTTAATTATAGATTTAAAATACAGCTGGCAGTTCAGAAAGTTCAGCTACTAATAAAAATTAAAATAACAAAAGTAGTATTACTAGAAACTATTAATAGAAAGTAATAGAATAATAAATCTATTCTTTCTAAATATTTTATTAATTAATTAATAAAATTTAATATACTAGTACAGATCTCAGTAAACTGATTAAAATTTATTTTATTATTTATAAAATAAAATATAATTATCTTTTATAGCTTTAAAAACAGCTGCTAATATAGATTATCTTTTTAATAAGTCTTGATAATACCAGCTTCTATTACTAAATATAAAAAAATAAAGATAAAACTATAGAATATTTTTCTAAATATTATTTTTAATTTCTAGTACTGGCAGCGGGCGTTACAGGTCTTATTCAGACTAATAAAAATTATTCTAAAGTATTTTAATATGTTAATAATATCTTTATAAAAATCAGTTACTTCAGGATAAAATTAAAATATTAAATACGTTCAGAGATCATCTTTATAATAGTTATTTATTTATACATACCGGATGACTGGAATAATTAAATAATCTATATTTATTTCTAGTTTCTATTATATCATAATCAGCTAATTCTTAAAAATAAGAATCTTTCTATTACTAAATACTAGAAGATCAGAGATCTTTAAAGATTTTTTTAATTTTAAAATATCAGTTCTCTGGTTATTACAGACAGAGTAATATATTATTGTTATTATTTATATAGTATATTTCTGAAGGATCTTGTTATATTTCTTAACTAGATTATTCTACTTTTAGATAATGTAACCCACGGTTAAACGGCCCACACGGTTAGGCAGCCCAGCTGGTAATACTATATAAAAGAGCCTTTTTGAATATAAGATATCTCAACTATCAAAGATCGAAGAGATATGAAATCTGATATATAAATTTAAAATAATATAAAGAATCTTTGGCTATATTCTAAAAAACTTATAAATATATATAATAGATTATCATAATACAATACCTGTATTTTATATGTATTATATAAAAATAAGATTTATTGATATAAATAATTTTTTTAAAAATCTGAAAAATGTATAGAGTATATATTCTTATATATATAATCTATTTATAATATTATAATCACTCAAATACAGTATTCGCTGAGATATAATAGATCTAAAATAGCATCTTTTATATGGGATAGTAGGATGGGCCGCCTAACCGTGGGTTACGTTAAATATATTATATTATTCAGCTATAATATTTATCTCTAATTATATTTTATTTATAAGACTGAGAACTAGATTAAAAATTTTCTTTAAATTTTTCTTATATATTTTATTAAATTCTTTCTGGATAATCTTTCTATAATTATCAGTTTTTTTATTTAATGAAATAATCAGATATTATTATAAGCTTTTTTTATATAAGGCTGATCCAGCTTAGCTTTCTCTAACTATTATTATTTAAAGTTAATCAGTTAATAATTTCTAAAGATTCAGTTCGGGCTGTTCTGTCTTAGTTATTTTAACATTATTAAATATATATTAAAAAAACACTAGCAGCCTTACTGGATAGCTGGCTGTATATAATATTAATTTAAAAAAAAATAAGTAGCTATTATATTTAATATTATATAAAAGCCGATTAAATATAATTTATTTAGTATATCTAGACTAGAATATTAAATATGGGAAGGAAAAAAGGAAGTGTGGAGAAGTATATATAAGTAATAAAAATAAATAAATAAAATAAAATAAACAAAGCAAACAGAACTATGTCATGTGATCTAGTCATGTGCCTCTAAACACCGCTCGCCATCATATTTATATAAGAAAAATAAAAGAAAAATATTAAAATGTATTTAACTATCTATTCAACCATCCATAAATACTAATCTAAATAAAATAATTAATATTATATATGTTAATTAACTTATATAGTTATATTATTTTTATAATATTATATATATCCAAACAAAGCACTCTAAATACAGATAAACAAATAATAATAATAAATTATATATTTATTTTATCTTTATAGCTGGATCCCCGGGACTAGCAGATTATATATTAAAAAATTAATACTACTATTTTAAATATAACCTGATATAAGATATCGCCAGGCTGCGTTTAGTAGTAATAATAAATCTCTATAATAATAATTAATAAATAGTAATATTTACCGGGGATCTATTATATAAATTAATCTAAAATTATATTTAATATATTTAATATAAGGGAATTATTTACTGATGTATCGAAATAGTAATAGACTGAATAATAATTGTATTTAATATATTTAATAGAAATTATATAATAAAGATTACTGTCGGGGCAGAATTCTATATATATAAAATACTGATAGTATCAGAGATATACAGAACAGCTACAGTATATAAAAGAAGAAGAAATAATAATAATAATAATTTAGATAAAACAGACATAGCAGACAAGACAGATATAATAAATATAATAAAAAAATTAATGGTAGTAGCAGCAGCAGCGCAGACAGCAGTATAAATATAAATAATATATAAAATATAAAAAAAACAGATTATCTCTATTAACTTTTTTTATAAATTTTATAGTAAAAAATAATATACCTGATTATATATTTTTTTTAAAAAAAAGAAGAAAACTAGCAGTCTAATATAAAAGTATATATAATATATAATTAAGTTATATATAAATTTATAATTTATATAATATAGTTATCTTTTTATATAAGATATAGACTATGTATTTTTATTATATAGATTACTATATAAACCACCACCCACGTAGAACAGCAAGGAAACTGTATTAAATAATTCCTTCTATAAAATAATAAAAAAATATATGTTATTTTATATAAAAAAATATAATAATATAAATAATATTAGGAATTACTATTACTGAGTAAGGAAGGCAGTATGGCAACATATCATGGAAAAAAAGAGAATTATAGAGAAAAGAAAATGAAAAAAATTCCTAACCTTATATAATTTATTGTTATAAATTAAATATAGATTACAAGGCTACATTTACTACTCTATACTAGCCTGCTGTAGACCTGTATGCAGTATTACCTCCACACGCGGGGCCCCAGAGCAAAGAAGCATGTTATATATTAATAATAAAAAAATTAGAATATTTTAATTAACCAGATTATGATAACTCTCTGATTTTCTAATTAAGAAATATATAAAGCTATATAGATCCTCCTGCAGCTACGGAAACACAGTCTCTAGAAGAAAAGAATAATATTAAAATAAAATAGCTAGTTTATTACAATCCAGCGGGTTAGCTAAGTAATATACAGTTATAAATTATATAAATTAAATAAGATTATATAATTTATTTTTATATCACACCTTACTAAACCCCCCGGTACTAGAGAAGATCAGTGATCAGTTCCAAGCAGAACAGTAACTGGTATTTATATATATAATTGAACTTATCACGTCTCTTACATCGCCCCCAACAATTCTCTATAGCGGCCTTTATATAAAAAATATTTTAAATTTATAATATATATATATATAATAATTCTAGTCTTTCAGCTTCTGTACAGCTGTTTTATATAACTTATATAAAATATATATAAATATTAGAAAATAGTATCTGATATTATTAAAATTCTAGAAAATATCCAGTTTTATATACTTTATTATATAACTAAAATCTTTTAAATAATATCTTATATAATTATTAAATTTTATTTTTATATATTATTCTTTTACCTTATATTTAAGCAAGCTACTAAAAATAAGTGTTTATAAATTATAATTATATTTTTTTATAAAATAGTTTATACTATATATAATTAATAATTAATTATAAGAAAGAATTCTGAATAAGATTTTATATTATTATTTTTATAAAAATTTAAGATTAGTTTTATTTATTTTATTTTAAAATTATTAAATTCATTATAATCTCCGTTTAGTAGAAGTTTCTGTAAATAATAATCACAGATATAAAGAAGATATTTGAATAATATTTATAATTTAATATTTTTATTTATATTTATATAAACAAAAGCAGCTATAAAAAGAATATTAATATAATAGTAATTATAAAATTTTATTAGTTTAACCATACTGTAGACTTTGAGGGAGGCGCTACCGCTACACCAGCCAGGCTTTCTCTATACCAGCCTCTGTTTATGCCACATCCTCCGCCTATCTTCCATCTATTTTATTAGATAAGGCGCGCTCCTGATTAAGAAAAATATGCTTTTTAAAATGGATAGAATCCTACTATTCTTTCAATAAAGATTATTTCTTATTTCAGGTATCTGTTTATTATCTGAGATGTAAATTTTCTGTCTCAGGTGATAATAATTCTAAAATAGTAAATAGTAGAATTCTATCTGATTTAAAAAGTAAGTCTTATCTAAAAGACAGAGAGCCTTATCTAATAAGATAGACGGAAGATAGGCAGAGGATGTGGCATAAACAGAGGCCGGTGTGGAGAAAGCCTGGCTAGTGTGGCGGTAGCGCCCCCTGACTTTGATTTAATATATATAATATATATTAAAAATTTATTAGTATTAATATAATATTTATTTTAATTAAACAGCTGTAATTTATAAAAATAATTACTAATAATTTTAATACTTTTATTTCACTAATCTCTATATTTTTTAAAATATAATATATAATTATTTTTATTAATAATCAGGCTATGATTTGGATCTATACTAATCTCTTTAATTATTATTAATTAGATTAGTATATTATATATAATATAATTATAAGATTAGACTAATTCTGATAATTCTATTAAATAATTTTTCTATAGTAACTTTCTAATTATAAGAAGATCCCTGATAATAAATAAATTAATTATTCAATTAAGATTAATTAATACTGAGGCTGCTGCTGTAGAAAAATCTTTAATTTTATAAAAATATAGATTTTATATTATCTTTAATTTATTAAAAGTATTCTAAAATTTTAATTACAGAAATATAAAAGATATAATAAATTATTAATTTTTATAGTTTATATATATAATAGATCCTCGCAGATTTAATTTCTAAGATATTTATTTTATATATAGATATATACTGTATATAAAACTCTATTCTGATATAAATATAAATTAAAAAGATTATTTTAATAAATTATTTAGATATTATTAAAGTTATAGATATAACTGATTATTCTTATAAATTAGAAATATAATTAATTTAATATATTTTATTTTTACGTGTATAACATGTAGATATATATATAAGAATATTTAGAAAGTCTATAAATAATTACAGATATGTATTAGAAATTAAATTTATTAGTCTGGTCTGTAAAGTAGTATAATTTATTTTAATAATATAGATAGATCTTAAAATAATTCAGAATTTTTACTGATAAAATTATAGAGGAGAATAATTTTATTTTTCTATAGATTTAGTTTGATAATAATAAAAGTAATACTTCCTGCCAGCTATACAAAAGAGATTACTGTAATATAAATATATGTTTTAAAAATAATTAATATAATTATATGGAATTTATATCTTCTAGTAGTAACTATATCTAGTAAACAGGATTTTAAATAAGTTTATATAGATTAAATATCTTCTGATTCATGTGGGGAAGATATAAATAAATACAAAAAAATAAATATAAAAAGATTTTAGAAAAAATAAGTATTTTATGTATATAAGATTTTATATATATTATAAGGCTTTAGGTGCTAGCAATCTGCCGGCTATTGTGGTAGTAGTCTAGTTGCTGGAGCGATACCATCTGCTATTCAGCTATTAGAACTGATATAAGTGTGTATGAATAAATCAATCAATCAATCAATCAATCAATCAACTATTAAAATATTAAAAATCATATATTATAAATTAAAAAAAATTAAGTTTATACAAGACTTCTAGCAGTTAATATAGAAAGGCGCTACCGCCATACCAGCCAGACTTCCTCCACACCAGCCTCCGCTTATGCCACATCCTCCAGCTATCTTCCGTCTATTTTAGTAGGTAAGGCTTGCATCATATCAGATAAGACTTACTTTTTTTAGCAGATAGAATAACACCGTCTTTTTAATCAAGTCTAATTATTATCTCAGTTAATAATAATTTTAAAATAGGAAGTAGTAGAGTTCTGACTGCTTGAAAGAGTAAGTCTTATCTAATAGAATGCAAGTCTTATTTATTAAGATAAACAGAAGATAGCTGAAGGATGTGGCATAAGCAGAGGCTGGTATGGAGGAAGCCTGGCTGGTGTGGCGGTAGCACCCCTCTTTTTATAATATTAAATAAGCTTATATTAATAGGTGCTCATACAAAGCCCTAAAAATTATTTTTTATATATTAAATATATATACAAATATAACGCGCTTCAACAGAAAATCTAGAATATTAATATAAAAGATACTGATATTCTAGATTTTATTATAATTATTCAAGATTTAGTTATATTCTTAAATCTTACAGATGTCTTATTACTAAAATATATTTAATAAACAGCCTGCTTTATACTATATATAAAAAGACTGATATATCTGAATAATTTTATTCTATTTATAGAAATTCTTACTTCCACACCGGATCTCTAGTAGTATCCAACTATGAAAGACTTTTATAAATAAAGTTATTTTACTACTTATTTTTATTTATATATATTTTATATATTCTACGGGAGCACTGGAGCTTGTTTCTCCGAAGTCTGTTCTCAGTATTCTAGTAAAGCAGGCTTTTATTATTTTAATAGATTATATAAAAAGAAACCAAAGATAAAACCGGATAGATAATAAGTAGTATAGCAGATGCTGGTAGGATGACCAGTATAACAATAAATAAAAAATATTTAGAAAATATTTAAACAGCAGCAAGCAGACAATCTGCAAGTATATAAAAGACTAATTAAACAGATATTTAAATAAGCACGTAGGCACATGTTTAAGAAGACAGATACTATAGAAATAAAAGTAATAAATAATATAAAATTAAATAAAAAAGAAAAATATAATATACAAGGAAATACAGAATGTATAATCGAATATTATAAAAAGATATTTAATCAGCAGGATAATATAGAGAATTTATAAGAATAATAAACATAATAGCTAAAGAAATTAAGAATAGTCAGACTATATATATTATTTTCTTAGTAAAATTAAATCTGGCAGCTACCGCGAAGTTACTGCCTGTACGGCTCTATTAATATAAAAAAATTGCTGTATTTTTAGCTGAAAAGTTGGAATATAATTATATAACTAGCTAGGACCTCCGGTGTGGCCTGCAAGGCGCTGAAACAGAATAAGAAATAAAATAAATAAATGAATAAAAAATAATATCAAAAAATATCAAAAATATTATATAGATAATAATAAAATTTAATTAAATATAACTTCTTGAGATTTTTATTCTTCCTTAAAGATACTGTGTAATATATTTTTATAGGAATATTAATTTCTTTTATTCCCTTTTTTAATTTATACAATAAGATAATATAAAGTTTACAAAAGCGACGGAAGTAATAGATAATAGAATTCAAAATATTTAGGTTATATATATATATATATATATATATATTTTTAATAAGATTAAATATAGTAGTTCCTATGAAGCTATTATTTATATAATATATTAATATAATAAAAAGATAACTATATTTTAAATTAAAAAATTAAATAATTAATAATTAACACTCCATTATGGCCCGCAGGGCGGCGAAACAGAGTAAAAAATAAATAAATAAATAAATATATATATATATATTACTATTATACCGGTCAGACTTTCTTTATACTACTTTCTGTTTATACTATATTCTCTGTTTATTTTCTGTTTATTTTCTGTTTATTTTCTGTTTATTTTAGTAGATAAGAGTCACTTTCTTTTAAATAAGATTTATTTTTGAGTACGTAAAACTCTACTATCTACTAATTTAGAATATTTATTATCTGAAATAATAAATCAAAATTTAAGATAAATATTTCTCTTAAAAGAGAAGATAATAGAGTTCTATCTATTTTGAAA
Organism: Aspergillus phoenicis ATCC 13157; assembly: GCA_003344505.1. Classification (NCBI taxonomy): domain Eukaryota; kingdom Fungi; phylum Ascomycota; class Eurotiomycetes; order Eurotiales; family Aspergillaceae; genus Aspergillus; species Aspergillus phoenicis. The sequence goes on from KZ851888.1 coordinate 39,255, forward strand.
ATAATTCTTATTTAAAAGAGAGTAATTCTTATCTATTAAGATAAATAGAAAAAAATAGGAAATATAATATAAATAAAAATTAATATAGAGAAAGTCTGGCTGGTGTAGTAGTAGCACCTTTCTATACATATATATATTAATCTTTAAATATTTTATAAATAACTACAGGTATATATTAGAGATGAGCTCGACTGGTTTATAAATAATATAGTCTATTTTAATAATATAAATCCTGGATTAATTCAGGATTCTTATTAATATTACGAAAGATAATCTTATATTTCTATAAATTTAATTTAAAAATATCACTCACCCCTGCCAGTCACTTGTAAAGGAAGATATATTATAATATAAATATTTATTTAATGATAATTAATATAATAAGAATCTTATAGAATTTATATTCTTCTAGTGGTAACGGAATCCAGTAGATTAAATTTAGATATATATATAAAAGAATACTACCGCCATACCAGCTAGATTTTTTTATATTAATTTTTAGTTTATATTACATCCTCTATCTATTGTCATCTATCTTAGTAAATAAGAATTACTCTTTCTTAGATAAAATTTATTTTTTAAAGTAGGAAGAATCCTACTGTCTTTTCTTCTGAAAAAAAATTTTATCTCAGATATTAGTTTACTGCTTCAGATAATGAATATTCAAATTAATAGATAATATAAGAGCTGATTAAATATATCTTATTTGGTATATCTAAACTAGAATATTGAACATGAGGAGGAAAAGAAAGGAAGTATAAAGAAGTATATATAAATAATAAAAATAAATAAATAAAATGAAATAAAAAAGTAAATAGAATTATATTATATAATCTAATTATATACTTATAAATACTGTTTACTATTACATTATTCTTTTTATTAAGACTGGCTATTCTTAGCTAGTAAAATATTATTATTCTTATAATTTAATATAAACTCGTCAGCCTCGGCCGCGGCGAGTTACTGTAGTAGTTATTTAAAGAAACTAGAGCAGATAGAATTCTTTATATAATAATTTTATAACTGAAAAGATATATTTCTGAAATTTCTAATAGAATATTATATATAATTTACTTTATCTGATATAAGCTATATAACTCTGTATTACAGATACTTATAATATAAATAATTAATAGAACTCTTTTTAATCTTTTAACGTAACCCACGGTTAAACGACCCACACGGTTAGGCGGCCCATCCTACTATCCCATATAAAAAGATACGCGAATATTAGTTATTGTTCTGCTTAGAATTGATCGCTGACCTCTTCTAGTACCAGGAAAGTCAGTAAAATATAATATAAAAATAAATTATATAATCTTATTTAATTTATATAATTTGCGACTGTGTATTACTTATCTGATTTATTAAACTATAATAAATTAACTGGTTTACTTTAATATTATTTTCATTTTTTAGAAACTGTGTTTTTGCAGTTGTAGAAGAATCTATATAGCTTTATATATTTCTTAATTAAAAAATTAAAGAATTATAATAATTTAGTTAATTAAAGTATTAAGATTATAATTTTTTATTATTATTAATATATAATATACTTTTTTACTCTGGGACTCTGTATATAGATATAATATTATATACAGATCTACCGCAGACTATTTAAAGTAATAAATATAATCTTATAACTTTGTATTTTAATAAGTAAAAATTTCCTTATAAATAACTTTATTATCTATTAAATTTAATTTATTATAATAAATTATATATGATTAAAGATTTTTTTCTTATTTTTTTTATAATTTTCTTCTTTTTCTTTTCAGTAATATATTATTTATTATACTAGCTTACTTACTCAGTAGCAGTAATTTTTAATATTTTTTTATATAAAATGGTTTATTTATATATTTTTCTTTATTATTTTATAAAAGTAATTATTTAATACAGTTTTCTTGCTGTTCTACGTGGGTGGTGCTTTATATAATAAAAATATATAATCTATTTTTTATAAAATAAAAATAATTATATTATATAGATTATAAATTTATATACAGCCTAATTATATATTATATATACTTTTATATTAAACTGCTAGTTTTCTTTTTTTTAGAAAATATATAGCCAGGTGTATCATTATTTATTAAAAAATTTATAGAAAAATTAATAAAAATAATTTGTTTTTTTATATTTTATATATTATCTATATCTGTACTATTATCTGTATTATTATTATTTATTATTATTATTTATTTTCTTATTATATCTATTTTATCTGCTCCGCCTGTTATATTTATCTTATTTACTATATTTATCTCATCTGCTGTATCTATTCTATTTATTTTATTATTATTATTATAATTCTTTTTTTTACACGTTGCGGCTGTCCCGCGTGTTTCTAATATCATTAATATTTTATATTTATAGAATTCTGCTCTGATAGTAATCTTTATTATATAATTTTTATTTAATATATTAAATATAGTTATTATTTAATTTATTATTATCTCTGTGTGTCGGTAAATAATCTTTTTATATTAAATATATTAAATATAATTTTTAATTAATTCATATAGTAGATTTCTGGTAAGCATTACTACTTAACAGTTATTATTATAGAAATCTAGTACTACTACTGGATATAGTCTGGTAATACTTTATATTAGATTATATTTATATTAATAGTATTAATCTTCTAATATATAATCTACTAATTCTGGAAATCCAGTTATAAATATAATATAAATATATAATTTATTACTACTGCTTTCTTCTTCTTTACTTATATTTAGAATATTTTATTCAGATATATATAATACTATAGAAGTAGTATAGAAATATAAACTAATTAATTTATATAATATTAATTACTTTATTTAGTTTAATATTTATTATACTTAAATAGATAGTTAAATATATTTTAATACTTTTTTTATCTTTCATAAATAATTAATTATTAAATAATAATGATTATATATATATATATATATAATATGTCTTTGTAAAGCGTGACTACTAGTAAAAAAATATATAATATTAAATTATTTATATTATTTTTATTAGTAATTAGATATTGCTTTTTATATTAATTAAAATAGCTAATTTTAATAAATCTATATATTTTTAATATTTAGAAAAAAATTTTAAAATATCTTCTTCAGGACTATAGTCAAGCTATTATATTAAGAATTCTTTCTATTAATTATTTCTAGTATTTATTAATTAATATCAGAGACAGTTAACAAAATTTACTTATTTAAAAATAATAAGATTTTAAAAGTAAAATATACAAAGCCAAATATAAATCTTTATATTATAATAATAATTATAATTTATATAAATGTAATCTCCAGATATTAATTATTAGAAAAAATCTAATGTATTAATAAACAAACTTTATATTTAGATAAATAATTATAATATTTTTAATTTATATTCTAATTTTTTATTTTATCTTTAGGATCTTTTCTTTATATTTATAATTATATTATATTATTATTATTATTTTTAAATTCTATTTAATTAGATTTTAAGTATTTTTTTCAATTTTAATAAAAATATTTATCTATTTTTTATAGCAGATACTTTATTAGAAGAAGATTCTTAATCTATATTAATTTATAATTAAAATATAAAGTTTATCAGAACTTTATAAAATATATTTTTATAATATTATACATTAGATTATTATAGATTCTCTAGACTATTAGGAGTTATTAAATTTAATTATTTTAGAAGAAATTTATATAAATTTATAAATAGTATTTAAAAAATCTGATTTTAGTACTTTATTTATCTATTTATTGAAAGATAGTCTACTATTAATAATTTTCTGTTAAGTATTTATATAATAATATAAAACTATTTAATATTTATTTATAAAAATAGTTTCTTTATTAATTATTAATTTCCTTGTATTTCTGAGAATAGATATAATATATTTATATATTAATTTATAAATTATAAAGTTGTAATATCCTTCTAATATAATAAATAAAATATAAATTTAATATATATATTTATTATTATTAAAATTATATTATAAACTTTTCCTTACTATTTACTCAGGGGTAAATCTGTAATAAAATCTATAATTATTATTTTATTAAATTTGTTAGATTATAATAGCAGCTCTAGTTTACTATAAAATATATAATAATAAATTTAGATTTATGAATAAAACTTATATATTTTTATATTTCTCCATATCTCAGTAAATATATTATACTATTAATATTTATATTAAATATTCTTTAAAGTATACTGTTCTCAGTAATATCTATTTTCTAATATATTATAATTTATTTATAGTATTTTCTGTCTTATTACTGAGTTAACCGGGATTATTATATATTTATTTTCTAGATTAGATTATTTAATTTTTTTAATAAGAAGTTTGGCTTTCTATTTTTATATTTATAAAAACTTTTTCTATATTTTATAAAATAGATTTACTATGGACTTCTCTAGATTAGAATATATTATTTTAAATTTAATTATTATATATATATATATATATAGATTTATAATATTAAAAGATCTAGAATTTTTATATTACTATTAGTATTATTTTATTTATAGATATATTTTAATATCGGTAGATATTCTTTTATAAATATATATTCTAGTATTTATTTAATTTTTTATATAATTATTTAAATTATTTTTTTAGTACTTTTCTGGAGAATTTATTTATTCTTTTAAATTTATTAAATTTTTTAATAATTTTATTTATAATATAAATAATAATAAACGTTATCTTATCTTATTTAATAAGAAAATAAGATCTGAATACTAACGAGATATATTTATAAGATTTTTTTCTGGACTGATACTTGATTATGAAATTAAATATTATAAATAATTTTATTTATTCAATTTATTAAAGACTTAATTTCTTAAATATAAGATTTAGAAAAATTCTAAGATTAATATAATTAAATTTTATTATAATTAGAAATTTATTTTTTTAATAATAGTACCACTGTTTAAATACTTTTATATTAATAAATAATATAAAAATAATTTTTAATAATTTATTTATATAAGTTTATAAATTCTATAAATAGGAGAATGTTATATATATTTTTAGATTCTAGGTATAATTAAATTATATTAATTTATTTTTTTATTAAGATTTTTTTAGCCTGATTTTAAATTCCAAGTAATATATTCTTATTAACAAAATTTATATTTCAAGATCTTTGCTATCAGCTGATACTTGTCAAACCCTAGGATCGCTTCCCTGTCCCTGTTAGCTTAGCCCCGTTGGTATACGTACCGCTGAACTACGTCAAGGTAGTATCGACTGATGACTATCCGAGAGACAACTAGGTCGTGGACAAGAGAAGAGAAGTAAGGCCGAATAGTGCCGCGCAGCTATTCGTAAGTAAGTGCGGACGAGCGTTCTGTAGCTAAGCTTCCCAAACGTATGGTTACTTAAAGACAGTAGTATTGAGCACGAAGAACAGAACTAAGTACATGAAAGAGTGTCCTTATATATCCTATCCTTCGTATACCAAGTGGTATACCATCCCGTATACCATATACCATATACCATATACCTGCTCGTATACCAT
>KZ851889.1:0-35607 GCA_003344505.1 Aspergillus phoenicis ATCC 13157
CCCCTCTCTATGTTAATCCCCAACGGCGAAATAAGAATATAAGCTAATGCAATGCCTATTATCCACATGGAATAGTTTAGAGAACTTTACCCGCCGATAGAAGATGTCAATTTTTATCTTATCACTACATTATTTGGGAATGTATCCTATTGCTGGTTGCAGGAGAGAACTCCTGGGACTAGTACCACTGTTAGAATGCTGTTTTCTTCAGTCACCGATATCGTATCCTAAGGACACCTCTATCCTAGTTCTGACGTAGACCAACACTAATCTGACCTACTCTATTTCCAAAGTATGGAGTACTAGTAGTATTAGGTCATGTGGTGCCTATTGGAGTACCTTATTTTCACTCGGGACCTGCTATCGGACATCGGTATTGCATGAGTGTGTTTTCTGATTGGCGGTGCGTGTGAATACCCACCTTGCCTCCACCAAGTCCCTGGAAGAAATGGAAGAAGCTAAATCATGAAATGATAGAGATCGCCCGATAGCATAATCCCTTCAGTGTAAAGTCGACAATTGACATTCATTATCCAACTCCCGAATAATGACAACCTTATGCTAACTATACTGTCTCATGTAGCCCAACTCACACCAACATGTCAGACCACATAGCGATCACGTGGTGCTTATGCAAGAATTTCGTGAACTCGAGCGAAATGGCGAATGCGGTTGGTTGGCATGGCGTAAACGGCTACCGTCGGGAGGGGTATACCACCAATCTGTTACGAGATTTTTTGCCTTGCCAAAAAAATTTCCTTCTTCTTGTCTTATTTCCTTACTTCTGATACCCCTATTATAGTCGCACAGGGCCCTCAATTGCAGCTCCGTAAATTATCTTACCTCACGATCAACCCATTTGACGAAGATCTGCTATCTCCGATACCTACCATGTCCACGATAACCACCCCGGCCGGTCCTCCGGTGGCCCTTGATACAATCACCCAGAATATCGGCAATACTCCCTTGGTCAAGCTCAACAGGATTCCGCGCAGCCTGGGAATCGAAGCCACCGTCTATGCCAAATGTGAATATTTCAATGCTGGTGGGAGCGTGAAGGATCGCATCGCTTTGCGCATGATTGAAGAAGCGGAACGATCTGGGCGCATCAAGCCTGGCGATACTTTGATCGAACCTACCAGCGGTAACACGTAGGTCCCGTTGCGCAAATCACGCACATGATCCTCAAAGAAGATGCCCTAACTCCTAATCTCTATCACTAGCGGTATTGGTCTAGCTCTCGTTGCGGCCGTCAAGGGTTAGTTGAACCAGCATTTCGACGTTGGGATCTTGTTGGCTAATAACCATCTCGGAGTATGCAGGCTACAAGACTATCATCACTCTGCCTGAAAAAATGTCCGCCGAGAAAGTATCAGTATTGCGAGCGTTGAATGCTACCATTATCCGTACTCCCAACGAAGCGGCATTCGACTCTCCGGAGTCCCACATTGGCGTCGCAAAGCGCTTGGAGAAAGAGCTTCCGAATGCGCACATTTTGGACCAGTATGGAAACGTGAACAACCCACTCGCCCACGAGCTTGGAACCGCGGAGGAAATTTGGGTCCAGACAGAAGGCCGGATCAGTGCGGTTGTCGCCGGTGCTGGCACTGGTGGAACGATTACTGGTATCTCTCGCGGCCTCAAGAAGCACAACCCCGATATCCAAGTCATTGCAGCAGATCCTCATGGGTCCATTTTGGCACTTCCTGCGGCGCTGAACGACGAGCATCTGAACGAGCCTTACAAGGTCGAGGGTATCGGATATGATTTCATTCCCGAGGTTCTGGATCGCCAGGCAGTTGATAAGTGGTACAAGACCGCCGACAAAGAGTCGTTCCAATACTCTCGGCGGTTAATCGCCGAGGAAGGTCTTCTGGTTGGTGGAAGCAGTGGAAGTGCCATCTCCGCTTTGGCGCAAGCCGCGAAGGATAATAGATTCAAGAAGGATGACGTGGTTGTCGTCGTCCTGCCCGACAGCATCAGAAGTTACCTTACCAAGGTAAGTTAATCTATACTTTTTGGCTGCTTCTAATGAGTCCTCTAACATATCACAGTTTGCCGATGACGACTGGCTCGCTGCGAATGGCCTTCTGTCGGCGACCCCTGAGCCCACATCCTTCCCAGCGCTACAGCCGCAGGCGAAGAGCGATGCCTTCGCCGGCTCACAGGTCAAGGCTTTGAGGTTGAAGCCGATAACGACAGTCCGATCCAATATCCCCTGTGAAATTGCCATCGAAATGATGCGCGACAGAGGTTTCGACCAGCTGCCCGTTCTTGCTCCTTCCGGGAAGAAGCTTGTCGGACTGCTTACCCTTGGAAATGTTCTCAGCCGGCTGACGCATGGACGTGCTACCGGGAAGAGCCCAGTTGCTGATGTCATGTTCGATTTCAGCAGGATTCCGGAAATTGTCACCGATCCCAGAGATATGGGGCTTGCCAGCTCGCAGGCCGGCCAGAACGGTAGTGCTAACGCGAAGCCTCATATCAGAGATCGGAAATTTGTGGAGATTACCATGGACACGCCTTTGAGCGTTCTCAACCGATTCCTTGAATGGAACAGTGCAGCTGTTGTCACTGAGCGAGATGACCAAGGAGCAATGAAGCCGGTTGCGGTGGCGACCAAGGTCGATCTCCTCACCTGGATGCTTCACAACGACAACAGTGGCACCTCAGGTAATTAAGATTATGATATTCTAGCGACTGTAACTTAGATTTTCAACCGGTTTGCTATCGATTGGAGAGTATCAACTATTTCTCCAATTTTCAGTATTTCTTTTATTTTCTAATTTTCATGGGTGGATGGATGCCCTCTGGCACGCAGCTCCGAGTCATCCAGTCATATAACGGAGGCTATGCAATGGGCGAGATGGAGTTACTTGGAGCAATCTAGATAATTTAGGTCAAATGAGCCTCCAATCGAACAATCCCAATAAGTTGGGGGATCTTGCTGTGTGTAGGGCTGACGTACGTAACTCACAGAAGCCCGGCATGACGTCTCGAGTCCGCTATTTTGTAACTATATTGAAATAGCAATGCATTCGAACTGTGCCCCCAAAAGATTATCAACGATAGAAATCCCTCTTACCTGTATATATTCTCTTGCTTCAGATATCACTTGACATCTATAATGACAGGCATATTCACCTAGTTATAGAGAATTCTCCTTAAGAGGACACACCACCGCTGGATGGGAAAGTGGCTTTGGTAACAGTAAGTCTACTATTTCGTTACCGAAATATTCAAAAAAAAATATGTAGTATAACCGAGAAATCAAAATATCACGGTTTTCCAGGAGTTTATTGCTAACATGGCAGTCAACAGGGTGGTCAAGGAGGCATAGGAAGAGTTAAACAATTCTTCTCTGCCCTAGTTATCGCAGCGACTTTGTGATACGAACATCGCAACTCTCCTTCCACGCCGAGCCCTGAAGCAGGATGTCAGACTGAATGATATCTAGAGATTACCGCCCAGCTTCTTATTCATAATATAGATAGGGTTTTGGTCCTCGGTCGAAACAGCGACAAGTTCCTAGCAGCCAAAGAAGAATGGCAACGTCGTCATATCAACCTAGGCAAGGACAACAAGAGTCACTTTCATTCAATGCGGTTTGGGCGATATTTTTGCCGTAAAGGAAGCAACCGACCAGGCCGCAAGTATAACAAATAGACTAGATATCCTCGTTTGCAAGGGCGGTATGACACCTTCCTATATACGACCACCCTTCCCTTCACCAGCATACTACTAGCGGCATTTGATTGATTAAGAACAAATTCTATAGGCCTCGGTGTCACAACCAAGAACGAACAGTCACCTCAGGTGAAAATGGTCTTTGCGGCAAATTGTATTGGCCCCCAGGAACTGGTCACCCTGCTCTTACCACTCTTATAAACGTACAGTAAATCTAGAGAAGCCCGGATTGTTGTCACTAGTTCCTCGCTGCACTCGGCATGCCATACCCTGGATTTGAATCAGCTTACCACGCCTATGCGTGTGATGCCTCTGCATCCGTATATTGATGGCTTTTGGGGTTATTGTCGTTCCAAGTTGGGAGAATGTCTCACTCGTCGAGTCGAGCAAAAGGCTCCGAAGCTGGAAACATCTACGTCAATGCTTTCTTTCCTGGGAACATCGTCACAGAGCAGTGGAAGGCCTGGGACGAGTATGTAGAACTTACTCTCGGTGCAATGTCCCCTTACATCTTTTCAATCATCGGGCAAAGTACCCAAGACGGCGCCGCCACTGCCATCTATCTGGCTACAAGCGATCGGATTCGTCTCGATGGTATTAGCGGCCAATACTAGATTCCTACTGCCAAGCCAGACGCGGACGACTGACATTGGAAATGACCTGGTTCTCGCCTGCGACCTTTGGGTCCATATCCTTACATTTCACCCTCTCTGTCCCTTACTCTTCTCCTCAGAATCCTGCTTGTGTAACTGGATTGGATAGATACCAAGGTGATAGAGCATCTAGGCCGCCATGGGCAAGAAGAGTCCTGACGGCAGCTCCTCCGAGAAGTATCCGTCAAAATTCGCAGGTTATTGCATATTTTTGGCTAAAGTTCAGGTATATCATGATCCCAAGGTTCCCGGTTTCTGCTCGTGATGATCGTGCCGGCGCATAGGGCTTGTATGGACTGTCTGGATTGTATGTATGAGTTTGTATTTTTAACAAATGTCTTGTATCGTTTCATCCCATCTCTGGGGCCAGTAGCACTGTCAATGGCCCAAGTCATACATAAATATTCGGTTCAGAGGCATTGACCGATCCATTCCTCCCACTTTCTGACGCCGGCCCCGAGGTTGCCCTCCTCATCACTCTTGACTGCGCCGCCGACAATGTCAACAGTCAGCCCAATTTCATCTTCTAGGCCTCTGAAGGTGAACTTAATCCGAGTGTCAGTACTTCCCAGAATATCGTCTTCGCCCTCATCAATTCCAGCGTCAGCGCTAGCATCCATGAGACCTTTGCTCTTGGACTTCCTTATTCTGTCAATCTCCGCCTCCAGCTTTTCACGCACGGAACCTGGAGGTAAGGCTGTGAAAAGGTCTTGCTTGTTGGCCACCACGAGAACGGGGATCTCCGAGGCTGCTTTCGCGGAATTCTTGCCCTTCTTAAGAGCCCGGTTCTGGAGGGCTAAAAGCACATCATACAGATACGAAGCTGTATCTCGCAATGTTTCAGCCTCCACAAGAGCAGCCGTGTCGACCATAAATAGGATTCCACGCAACTTGGACTTTACATCCTTGGATGTTGACATCGATAGCAATGTCGCAAGTCCCTGAGATCCCCGCAGTTTTCCATGGCCTGGAGTATCCCATAAGCGGTACTTGACGGGGTTCTTGGAAATATCCTTCAGGGAGGTGTCATTGACAGAGCGGTAGCGGTTCGAAGCAGTCTGGATGGAGGCGGGAAGGCTGATGGTAGCTACAGTTGACGTTTGCGAAGTATGTGTGAGCCGAGACTCTTTGGGAGGAACACGTGACGATTTAGTCTCGAGCTATTGTAGACGGAAAGTGATTGTTAGCACAGGCTACACTTTGGGGGAATGCACAGAGCAAGGCTAGATAAGATTGTGTGATGTGCATTGAGGCCATGTCAGATTGAACATACCAGGCTTAAGAGAGCGGTCTTGCCAGCCCCACTGGGACCAAGGAGTAGGAAATTGCTGGAGGGTGGAGAAGCGACGGTCCGGTAGAAGATCAAGTGCAGCAGAATAGGTAGCCCGAATGCAATGAAAACTGTGACCGCAATGGCAATGGGACTGCCATCAAGCAGACTGGTAGCTATTCCCTCAAGGGTCTTCCAATTCCCGTGAGATTGCATCTTTCACAGATGCTCACCTGAAGTATGGTGGGTGAATTTTATCAATCTATAAACAGGATTGATACGAAGGGTTTTTCAGTTATCCGGGGAGTAGTGAAGAGGGATTGTGTAGGGCATGAACAGGTCGAGCCCAGGTTCCGCAGTATGTATCCAAGAAGCTACCAATCCGCGAGCGCAGAACTTCTTGTCCCTCGTCTTCTCCCAGTCTGGTTAGAGTAACAGTCCTGACGCAGCCAATTAGTAGACCAAGTCTGCGGGCTGTAATCCTGTCCGGAAGCGGGCTGACATCCAAGTTGTTGCTTGTTGGTTGCTGGAGATTGCAGCGGTGACGACGAAACCTCCGGGTGGGCCAGATGGATCATGCCACCTTCGGAGCGGGATTCTGGCCGAGCTTGTGCTTGCCTTGATGCCTGTATATGCCTTACATGTCATGTGCTTGTGTGCCTGGATGCCTTCGTGCCTGGCTTGTGGCCCGTGCGTTGTAGTTCCCGATGAGGAAATACAGGTATATACTTCGGTAGCACAGCAGGCGTCCCAGCATGCCGTTGATTGCAGGGGGTGACGGGAGTGAGTCAACAGACATCTTTGGCCATCTTCTTTCTCCGTCAAATACTACTTAACGCTTGTTTCCGGTAGCATTGAAATTCCAATTTTCCCCCTTCTTCTATCTCTTTCTCTCTTCCCATCTTCCCATGATGAGACTCGCGCGTACAGTATACTTAGTGCTGTCACTTCTCTCAGCTGCTCTTGCGGATATCGAATTCATCGACCCAGCAGCCGGCACAGTCATCAGAGCTGGGGATGAGTTTACTGCTCACTGGAGGGATTCCGGCACATTACCCCGGCTTGCTTCACTCGTACAGTATGACCTCTATCTTTGTGCAGGCGGAGACACAGTGGGATCCCATGTGCGTGCTCTGTGAATATTCTCGCCCCTTAAGCAAACTCTACTAATACCCACGTCTTTGATACAGGAGGACATAGCTCTCCTCGCTAAAAACGCGCTTTTTGCCAAGGGCAACTCAGTTACGTTTAAGATTGATTCCGAGGTTGGCGGCAATGATGCAAACGCATAGTAAGGCTTCTTCCATAGCTCCCATGAAACGCGACAGCAAGTTTCGACCTCAGCTGTAACGTCCCTTTCACTGCTGACAATTGCACCTCGTGCAGCTTCCTTAGGATTGCCGCTTCTGGTCCTGATGCCTCTGTTGTCAACTACTCGGATCGCTTCACCCTCACGAACATGACCGGATCATTCTCCCCGACGGTTATCAATGGAATCCCTTCCGCTATGTACCCTACAGACTCCTTTCCCCCGGCCCATATGGATGAAAGTCACGAAGAATTACGGAAGAGGCAGGTGGCTGGACCCTTTACGATTCCCTATCAGTTGCAGACTGGACCTACCAGATACGCACCCATGGCTAAGAAGCCTGGAAGTACGATTCCGGTGGGAACACCAACCCCCCAATATCCAACGAGCGCGTATTCCGTTGCTACAACGTATCTACCTCAGGCTACTGTTCAGATGACACTGTCCGCCTCAGAAACATACTCCGTTATTAGCATTGAGAATACAGTAAGTATAGCGTGGCTGGGTTGTGTCACGATTGATTCTGTTCTTCTCTTCTCAAAGCTTGCGAATCTGGGCTAATGGCACTCCATTTCACAGGCATCTCCAGCACCGCATGCCGGAGACACAAAAATGAAGCGGTTTTTGGAAAGATGGAAAGATTGAGGCGTTTGACAATTCTGATCTGTAAGGTCTAGATGTTCATGGCCTATTGCCTGATCGTTACAAGGCTTCCTCCCTACTTAGCATGCTTCCATGATAGCCTGTATGGGGCGTTCCCGAGCTAGAACGGAGCTCGAGAATATATGTTGCACCTAACGCCAGGCATTTCCCAACTATGTTTGTTTGCATCAATGTGGTTACTATTATACTGGACAATGCTGGCCTCTTGGAGTTTATCTTAATCAGCAAGCCTACTACATGTAATAATTTTGATATATGTACTAAATGTGATCTATGTTTCGATTTTTGGACAATGAGTGAAGCTCTAATCTATTCCATGACTAGCCTCTACTTTCCTTGATAAGCACTTGTGATAATATAATTGTCTGTTACTCATCGAACTTTCGTATCCCTCTTCCGCCAATTAGCGGCGGAATAGCTAGTAGTTCAGTGACTGGGGGAGGAAGCAATGCTTGATTGGGACTCGGGCATCACTGACTTAGAGAACCAATATGTCGAAAGCGCACCTTCAATCTTTAATCCTCCATTTGGAACGCGCCTTGATCGTTCCTTCTCAACATAGCCGAGGGGTTAGAAGCATTTGCGTTTCAATGACGTGGACTGTCGTTACTTTGTGTGAAAGAGATGTTCTCTCGAAGAGCCACATATTCACTATCTGCATAACCGAGTAGTGATTGAATATGTGTGCTTCTCTGGCCCTTGATGCGGACGATTTCACTGCTGCCGTAATTGACTAGGGCACGTCCAACTTCCTTCGGCTCCTGGCCATGGTGTAGGAACTCCCCATTCAGGGCGTCTGGCGAGATCTTCTCAACCACAACCAAGCGCACTGCTTCCTGTTGGCCGAAATGACCTTCCACCCCCACAACGCCTGCCGGGAGCAAGCCAGCCTTTTTCTGGAGAGCACTATAAGCACCATGATCGATATATAGTGTACCTCTTGGTTTCAGGCCATGAAGGAGCCAGAAAGATCGGGACTGAATCGGGGTTTGCGAAGGAATGAATCGAGTGTGTAGTGGGGGCGGTGTGCGCAATTCTAACGAGCTCGTAGAATCTCCAGACTCCAGGCCAAGTTGCTCCGTTTGCTGAAGGTATCTGACAATTTCATGGACATTACCCGGTTTAGAGCTTTTGGTAATGATTGTGGTCACGCCCGCACTGGTCCCCAATTTAGCAGCAACAATCTTGGTACTCATGCCTCCTGTCCCTAAAGAAGATCCGGCAGACGAGACATCGGCCTCCAAAGACGAAATATCCGTGACAACCTCGATAGGCTTCGCATCTGGGTTGTGGCGTGGGTTAGCTGTGTATAGACAGTCGACATCCGTCATTAAGAAGAGGTAATCGGCTTTGACCATAGCTGCTGTTATTGCCGACAGTGTGTCATTGTCACCGAATTTGATTTCCTTGTAAGAGTAAGCTTTTCCCCCCTTTTTCTTTCATATCTTAACTAGCCGAAGCATACCGAGACAGCGAGAGTGTCGTTCTCATTGACTATGGGGATCACACCCATGTCGAATAACTGTGCGAAGGTATTTTGGGCATTGAGATATTGTGTCCTCTATACCGGCATCAGATGTGAGATGCAACTTCAGGAACCAGAATGAATGCTTACATCCGCAATGTCATTTCTGGTCAACAAGATCTGTGCGACCGGGAGACGGAGATGCGAGAAAAGACCGTCCCAAAGACTCATCAGTCTACATTGCCCAACCGCGGCCAAGGCCTGGAGTTCATATATCAGCTTCTGGAGATCAGGCAATCCGTAGTATTATGTGTGTGTGTTATTACCTGTATACGGGGCAAGTGTTTCGGCCTCTCGTCGATATCCATTCTCCGTAAACCAACGCCGACAGCACCGGACGAAACGAGCACAACATTATGTCCGTCGCGATGAAGTTTTGCGGCGGTCTCCACAATTAAGGTTAATATAGACAGTATAGGCTCATGGGTGTTCTCATCCACGATGGAGCTCGTCCCTGTTTGTACCACGAATGAACGTTAGCGTTTTCGTAACAGTAAATGCGCAGGCTTGTAGTAGGATACCCCGCACCTAATTTGATGACGATCGTGAGACGTTTTGAAGCCATTGTAAAGTGAAGTTGGAGTTGATTAGTTAGACAAATATTTCTAACAGTCACCCATCTGACGGCGACACTGGTAAACGGCGGGATCCGACCTCCCTCCCAGACACGACGATGTCAGACAGATTGCGCTAGTCTTTGTAGCATGATCGGGCATGCCCATTTGCCGTGTGTGATTTTCCGGGGAATTTCTATTTTTTGCCAGGTACGCCCTTCACCGCCAATGCGGAGAGCTGAGGGCGGAATCGGCCTGGACGATCTTTCCGCAGCGCTTCTTCCGTATCCAGTTCACTGCGCTGGCTTTCTCGTCCTTGAAACTTTGGGCGAAATGTGGACTACCGAGTCTTCCAATAACGGCTCGCAACCCGGCAATCAGGATACAGGTTACATACCTGGCGACGACACTTGGACGCAATGGCGCAATATCTTCTCCATCCTAGCAGGGCGAATGACTGATGAAGGGAAAGAACAGTTCCGTGTTGCCCGGGACATTCGGAATGAGGTCGCCGATTGTAAACGTTGCGAGGATCAGCGTGATTATCTCTTACAGTTCAGTGAGTCATTTCCCCTTTGCTGTTCGCGGATGCGCAGGGCTTTGTCACTCACTCAGGATCACAGCTAATGCAAGAAATCACAAGGTCCCATAATTCGGTTCATGAGTGACAGTATTCGACAGCTTGGGGGAGACCTCCATAGCCATAATATTTATTGCCGCCGATGTACCAATCGAAAAGCTGGAGGCTTCGACCCTGACTATGGTATCTTAATTTGCGCGAATGAGATGAAGGACCAGGGACATCTGGAGGACACAATGGCTCATGAGATGGTCCACGCCTACGATCACCTGAGATTCAAGGTTGACTGGATGAACAATTTGCGGCACGCAGCTTGTACCGAGGTAATTACTCTCCCGGGATGATGACCACCTGAATTTGAGATCCATCGGCTGACACAAAAGATAGATTCGAGCCAGCTCCCTTAGTGGGGAATGTCGGTGGGCGCGCGAGTTCTTCCGGAGGGGTCAGTGGAAGTTTACACAACAGCATCAAGAGTGTGTTAGAAGAAGGGCTATCTTGTCTGTACGAGCGAGGCCAGGATGCAAGGATGAAGCCCATGCAGAGAAGGTTGTAAACGAAGTATGGGACAGCTGTTTTAGGGACACCCGCCCCTTCGACGAGATATACCGATGATACTACCATTTTTGAGCGTTGCAGTCCTGCAATAGAGGGCACTCGTGTGTATATATTATTTGATACGCCACCTGCAAAGATATACCAATAAATAATAGACCCAGGGAACCGGACGCCGCAGAAAGCAGATAATCGTAAAACTCCAGCATGCTCAACGCATTCCACACGAAATAAATCGGAAAAAGGCCACTGGTTGGAGTGGCAGGGAAAGACAACACGTCTCAACACCAAAGCGCCATGAATGCATGAGTATTACATTATTGTTTGGCATCCTTTGACGAAGCAGAACCAGAACTGCGCTTCATGGTTCGCTCATCCTTAACACAGTGTTTAAGAATCCAGGGATGCCGCTGGATTTCATCAAGAGAGATTCGCTTCTCAGGATCCAGAACAAGAAGCTAGAAAGCATTAGCAGATACTCCATCAGGGGCGGCTGGGCCTCACATACCCGTTTGATAAGATCTCTCGCCTCAGGGCTCACAAATGAGGGAACCGACATATCCGCTCTTGCAATCCGCCTCTGTGTCATAACAGGGGTGTCCTCAAAGGGAGCTTCTCCAACAAGAAATTCGTAGGTCAAAACACCCAAGCTCCACAGATCGACTTTTTCATTGTAGTAATTATCCTGTGAACCCGGCTTGAGCATCTCGGGAGGAAGGTAGTCCAATGTTCCACACATTGTTTGCCTCCGGTTGTTGGGTGCATGTACACTCCATCCAAAGTCACTGATCTTGATTTCCCCGTGGATGCCGACTAGGATATTCTCGGGTTTGATATCACGATGCATGACATGCTTCTTGTGAAGGTATTTCAAGGCAGCAGCCATTTGGGCGATGTACTGGGCAGCTTTCCATTCAGGGAATCGATGTTCCTTGCGAAGGTGTTTATATAACTCCCCCCGGCCGGCAAATTCGAGAATCAAAAAGATCCGCTTGCTGTCATGAAAGTGTCCGTAGAGCCTTAGAACATTCGGATGACGAAGATTGCTCTGAATCTCGATTTCCCGGCGGACTTGCTTCTGCACTCCACCCTGCTGCAGCTCAGATTTGTGTAGTACTTTGAGCGCACATACAAAACCAGAAGACCGCTCTTTGGCCAGGTACACCCTACCAAACTTCCCTTTTCCCAAAGGCTTTCCAATTTCAAACATTCCAAGGTGCAGCTTCTTTGGTGCCGGTTGATCATATAGCGGGTTAGGGTGTCGTTGCTCTCCATTCTCATCTAGGTTGCGACTCGGTAAGGTGTTCTGGGAGCCCTTTGTAGGGGACTGAGCAACGTTCATGGCATTGACTTTGTTGTCATTGGTATTTTGTAGGGCTAGCTTCAGCAGGTTGGATCGATTGGAGCCGCTATATTGCCCTGCAGCTCCAAGGCCCGAAAGGGACATAGCTGTTGATAGGGAGCTCTGATGTACGGCATTAACAGGCCATGTGCTATACAAGGCATACTCCAGGACTCATACCTTAGGTTTCGGGTAGCTACCGCCATTGTGTCCGCTGTCATTTTCGTCTTTGACGGAAAGGCGCTCAAGGCGCGCTTCCAATGTCTTGGAGGCCATGGAGAAAAATGTAATCGACAGTGATTGGCGACGGAGAAAGCTAAACGAGGTTTGCAGGCGATTATCAGGACTATCGTGCCTTACAAAGTCATAGTCAAGCCCTAGAGAGTCTATAGAGAGAATATTGGTCTAGATGATGAGCTGGAAGAGAATAATGGAGAACGAGTGAGTAGATAAATAAGGTTGAGGAGAACTGGCAGCCCTCTAGCGACGCTCGGATGTTTATCCGGTTTGGTTTCCATACACATCACCCCAGCAACAGATCGGACCGCCTCTTTCTCCGACACCGCGGGGTATGGTCTATCGGCTGGCCATGGGGGACGCCGATGATGCATATCTGTGAATCAAAAGGATTATTCTCTCTTCTCCGACACCTTTCATATTCTCCTATTCCTTCTCCTGCCTGTGTATAATTTATCACCGTCACTTGCCACCCACTCAATATAGCATAGCATGACTTCACGTAGCAACACGGCGTCAGCAAATATGGCGAGTACCGCAACTTCGCCCAGCTTTCAGAAGCCCAATTCCGTGACGGTCAAAGGATTCAAGATCAGCACTCAGAAGTTACCAATACTCAAGGCGGATCCAATCGAGGAAATGACGAAAGAATTAGGAATAACCCCACCAGAAATGATCTTTGGCGACAATTTCGTTGCGATTGAACATGAACAAAGTTCTTGGGGAATAGCTTTCAACGCGTTTGACGCCTTGGACCGTGTGGACAAAACCGGTACATCGATGCTCAAAGTCGCATACTCGAGAGAGTGGCAGAAGAGCAGGTACTCCACCATCTTTGCTTACCTCACGGGTCACTTGCACATGTTTGTGACTGACTGGTTGTTAGGGAGAAGACTCACGAAGGAATCAAAGAAATTGTTAAACCCTTCGATTGGTCTTACACTACGGACTACATGGGCACAGTGAAACCTGGGAGTCGGCCCTTCGTAGCAACAACGAAGCCTATCCCTATCGAACTGTTGAAGCGGCCGGACCCTATCTTGTTTTATGACGACGTCATCCTTTACGAGGATGAACTTGCTGATAACGGCATTACTATGTTATCATGCAAGATCCGAGTCATGCCATCTAGGCTGCTTCTCCTTACGAGGTTCTTCATGCGACTAGACAACGTTCTGTTTCGGCTTCGGGACACGAGAGTCTACGTTGACTTCGAGGAAAGGGAGATCATCAGAGAATATCAATCTAGAGAATGTGACTATGAAGCAGTAAGACGGGTAAGCTTGTCGCATACCTTGATTTCGGGTACTAGATCTGAGTGGCCAAAGTGCTAACTAGTTTTCAGACCTTAGCAACGACCAGAGACGATGTGCCAGCGGTCATGAGAGACCCTAATAGGCTTTCGGAAATTCTTCCGCTCGTCGAAAAGCGCTTAGAGAGGGTGTCTCTCAATGAATGAAGCACCAATACGATGGATACTCACTACCGCAGTCTACCCCCATCTACCACAAAATGAGGCCCACTCACAGTCGCGGCTCCAGCTGGTTGTAAGAAGTGCAACCGATATAGGGATGGCCGCTCTATCTCGCCACATAGATAGGCATAGTCTACTGCATTCAGTGCTTGGAGTCGCTCCAGTGCTACTCAGGTCAACTCATGCCCGCAGTATTCCGGATAAATGAAGAGCGCGGTCGAGGCAACGCCACGCCCGGTGGCCTGGCTGCGATTATCTTTACTCATTGAGGCAAGGTCATTAGAGGATGGTATTCATTAAAGCCCTGAGGAATCACGTTCAAATGATATATGACGATACTATCATGGTAGTCCTCACATACCATAGCTTAGTTTACGAAGGGGTGTCATAGTAATGTGGTAGGTAATATAGGCAGAATGATTATTTACTACCCCTCTGGAGCCTCTCAGTGGTCCTGCTCATTGTTGTTAATTTCATTTCTACTTAATCTTTCTAGGGGCTTATGCTTGTCACAGTCCACTTAATATGGTAGGGTTAAGTCGTGACGTACCTGGTAGATGAACCGCGGATCACTTGGCGGCAAACAATGCAAACATGGTTGGTCCCGCAGGCTTCTAGATTTATCCTGAGTATGGAGTAGTCTCAAGTTCTCGAATTGTACTCAAGGCCCCCATCTACAATCTCATGCAACAAGGTTTCATTCGGTCCAAGCGAGCATAAACACCGACCAGAAGCAATCAGGTGGTGGTGATATACAGACATCCAGCAATGCCTTCCGCAGGCTCGAAGACTCTGTCCCTTCGGGGGCTCTACAATTTTCAATGCCCGCGGCCCCAGGTACGGCCTCATCTGGCAGAGAAAACAAATGGATAACGTTCCGTCTGACAAGGCAATCATATTAGGTACAAACGTATAACAAGACACACCTTCCATCAATTCACGGCTTGAAGCCCTCGGTGTCTCACCGCCACATTAGCCATCAGCAACAGCCGCTAGCCTCATGCTTCGTTCTTCCTTCGCAAAGTCGCCGGAATTCTTCCCAGCTAGCTCGTGCGATCGGGCCGCGCCCGGGTACTGCAGCAGAAACCTACGTTGCTTACGGAATGACGCAAAAACTATTCGAAGCCTGCTCCAAACAAGCAGACTACAAGATACCTCAGTTGTCTCAGAAGGGGGCTCAGGTGCCCAAGACAAGTGCCGGGGAAGACTTGGGAGTAGGTGAAGGATGGTGGTATGAAGGTGAGTTTACTCTAAGTGTCTTCATTTCGTAGATGGAGGCGCGTGGTACCTAGGGGTGCGCGGCTAAAGAGCTCAATTAAATAGAATTGGGCCTCGTTCCTACTTTCTCAACATGGTCGCAGGTTACGTTCCTGCACATGTACCTATTGACGGTCCGGTTGCGCGCGTTGCCGTCGCATGACAGCCTTCAAACCTACTCACGGCACTTAATCGACCACTTCTCACATAGTGCCGAACATCGCATGGATGTGCTTCACGGATTGACGAGCCGCGGTATACGCAATAAGTTTCTCAAGGATCTTTTTATCCAGTGGCGCGGTGTTTTGGCAGCCTACGACGAAGGTCTAATCAAAGGCGATGCAGTGCTGGGAGCTGCCGTTTGGAGAAACCTCTGGAAGGCGAGCCATACTGCACCAGACGGTAAGGACTTGGATTGGTCGAAGATAGCTCAGGTCGTCGCGTATATGCGGCGAGTGCTCTCCGAACTCTCTCAGGTGCATGAAGCGGATTTGGTCTTCCAATTGGACCGGCAAAGGAACGGGAAGCCGGGTATTTTCTCTTATTCCGATGTCGATCAAAAGATGGTCGATAGCAAGCGGTGACAATGTGGGTTTGGAACTAGCCATCGGCGCTCTTTTGTTCGCTCTTTGTACGAATAACCATCATGTCTACCTTTTATAATGCAACATATTGGGCTTGACCTTGCATCACTTAAGTCTTTGTGTGGGAATACTTGCATACTTTGCTATCACTGCCATGGCTAATGAGCGTAGTTGACGTTGTCGGAAAATCATTTTAGATATGAAATGGCAGGTCATTTTTATCAACGGTCTTACCCATTAAGTGAATCAGTCAAGAAGCTGATGAGTTTTGTAGATTTTGCTATACGTCCCTCTTCCCAAAAAGGTCCTTCTCAACCATTGCTCGACATATCGGATGGTAGAAGTCCTTGTACTTCTCAAAAGTTGCGACTGCAACCTCACGGTTGACTCTCTGCAAGCTCCGGAACCTGATTGCTTGGTCAGCGCCATAAATTGTCTTCTCGGTTGCAAGATAGCTTACAGTGGCCTCACAAACTTCATTCTACCAATTCTGCCCAGTAGTTCGGTCGCCGGGTCGACAACATTCTCATCACCAGCTTTCAGGCCCAGTTGGAAATACAGGTTGGCGACCTCTATGTTCTCGCTCTTGGAAAGTCCATAAACTTCGCCCATGAGCTTCGACAGTTCGGGAGTAAGTGGCCGCTCAAGAAGAAGCATCTGTTCCAAGAAAACGACGATCTGATTTGCAGACAAGCCCTCGATATCGCTTAGCTGCGGCTTGAAGGAGGAAGTTTCAGAAAGTGACTTCCATTTTTGGGCAAGTTCGTAAACAACGTCAACAAGTGATGTATCGAACTGGGGCTTCGGAGGTAACCCAGGGGCATAGAACCATGTATCCCAGTCGAGATCATTCAATAGCTTAGACGCTTCCGCGTCAGTGCCAAAGAAATCCAGGAGAGTCGCTTTGAATTCGTAGGAGTCTAGTGACTTTCCCTTGAACACAGTAAAGTACTGATGGAACGAATTTGAGTCAGTAGATACGGTTTGCTTGTGAGCCTAGGTAACTCACGTGAGGGATAAAACGGTCAAACTTCTGTTTTCCTACAAGTGTTTCCAGGTGGAACAAGAAGTTGAATCCTTTCTCGTAAGGGATACTAGAAAACGCATCATCCGGGTCCTTGCCCTTGAGGTCCGTAATCAACTTAGTGAACTCGTGGTCATGCCCAAAATGCTCCACGGAATCAGTGAGTGCTTTCCAACCTATAATGGCGGAGAAATGCCGATATGCTTCCCCATGTCTAGTTCCGATTAGTAACTGGTTGCAGCGACAAGACAAGATGCTACACTCACACGGCAGCTAGGATCTAGAGCGTTGTCAGCGAAAAAGAATTATGCTGCCTCAGCCGAGGGGAGGGGGGCCAGGAAAAACAAGCTTACCCGCCTCTCTAAATAGGTGGTCCAGCCTTCATTCAGCCAGAAATGTTCCCATGATGCATTGGTCACGAGGTTGCCGCTCCAGCTGTGCGCGAGTTCGTGGGCAATGACATCAATATTTTCTCGGTCCTAATCCGTCAAGTTGAGTATTAAGCAACAACTTATTGCACAAGATAGCTTCTGATTCGCACCTTAGAAATAATACTGGGAGTGGCGAACGTGAAGATGGGATTTTCCATTCCTCCGTAAGGGAAGCTTGGTGGGAGAATCAGAACATTATACTCGCCCCAGGCGTAAGGGTATACAATTTTCTGCCTTGGTCAGAGACGTTCCATTGCACTGAGCGGCTCACAAACCTCAATTGCGCCGATAAACTTCTCCGTATCTGCTTCGAGCTCCCACTGGCATTCCTGGACCTTGTCCGGGCTGGTGGCCACAACACTGCGGGGTCCGATTGCAGCTTCTGAAATGTCACTGCCATTCGTGAGCCACATGGAGTTGATTGGGATTCACGGATAGACGACAGGCTTACCCGCTGGCTAGAGCGAAGAGATAGCTCGGGATTGGGACGCGTTGATGAAACTGGTACAAAGATTTGCCCTCCGATTTCGACGCACCCAGAGCATCCCGGACAGGCAAGCCACTAGCAATCACAGGAAGGGGGGACGAGATGTTGAAATCGATGGTACTCTTAACATCAGGCGTATCCTGGCAAGGAAATATGGATCGTGCATGGATCGCCTGGCACTGAGAGACTAGATATGACTCTTGTGAGCAGCTCCAAATCGATTGATTTTAAACCTGATCTGAGAGAGTTCTCACAGAAACTGGGCGGGAGAAAGATTAAACTCGCTTACACATGTATGGATGCTTCTTGTTGGACGTTTGGGCCGGGGTCAGCCATTGGAGTGCGGTACACTTTTCAGTGGTCTGAACGGAGATCTAAATGTCTGCGGTGTTAGGCCACAAAACGAGGAAAGTGTCTGGTATTCCGATTTTATATGTACCTCAACGTCAATGGTTTCGTTCAAGTTTACTCCCTGATCGAGCTTGATCTTCAAGGCAGAGCCATAAGGTTCCAACGGAGGGAGAAGCTCCCACTCAGAAGGCTTGCCGTCAATTTTGACGTCTCCGATTGCCACATGGTTAGAGTCCAAGATGATCTCCTGCGATTCGCCGTTGGTAGTTGACTTGAGCTTGTGAATGACGTTTCCCACGAGCTTTTTCTGGTCAAAAAGGATGTCGAAGTTGGCAGTGATGTGGGTGCATATCCAGTTGTTATAGTTGCTAAGGGTATTGGGATCCCTGGGGGGGTGGATGCTAATCGCCATGCTACGTCTGTGAATCTGGGGTAGTCGAAGGGACCACCGGACTTGAATCGAAGAGTTGACGTTGGCCTTCAGACCGGTGAAGCAGGGAACTCGTGGGGAGCTAATCCGCCAGAACAAAGTGAAAGGAATAGGTTGCATGTGCCCCTCTTTATATTACCGTCCGGATGACTGGATGGATAAGAGAAAGTAAAAATTCTTCATTATCCCTTTCTTTTATTTTTACACTATTATTAAATTATTCAAATTGAAGTGGGATTTTTAGCTTACCTAGACTAGAGAGAACCATCCTATCAATTCGAATTCTGCGGGCGGAAGACTCGGGTCTCTTCCCAAGTTCGTCTTTCTCTTAATTTCTGTTACATTCACGTTCCAAGACATCCCTGCCCCGCACCTGATGATACCTCCTCTTCCTCCACCTTTCTTTTCTAGTAACCATCTCTCTCATCTCGGCCTGTACACATACTAGATGCTGGGTGTATCTTACTTACTACTCTTGTTTTCCGTACCCTTGACGGTTGATTTTCCCTTTTGTGTGTGTGTGTGTGTGTGTGTGTGTGTGTGTGACGCTACTGATGCAGAATGTATTTGCTCCTTTGCTGCTTTTCGTTGTACCCAGGGTATAGCTGATCTTGATCTTAGTGCTAGAATGTGTTTACAGATACATAAATGTCCACATATATAGACAATTACATCGCATCATGTACTGACGATGATAGACCTTCCTGTCTTGTCAATTGAAGGCGTTCTTGACGACCAAGTCTTCCACATGTTCAAGAATCTAACTAGTTATTTCGGCAACTGAAAAGGCTACTGCTAACCATTGCAAGGTACTACTATTTAGCCGTAGTTAAGTGCTTCTACAAGTGTGACTAAACAATACTGTATGGCACCATCATGTCACTGCTTTGCTTGAAAATGAGATCACTTTGCACTACCATCCAATGGATAGAACTGTGCAGTGCCAATCAATATTCTGAGGCGAATGGAGAGTTTTGCGGTCTTTCAAGCGTGGATTTAGTCGCTGCTAGCTGCCTGATTCTACGAGTACCTACCATGCAGGTACGGAGCAGACACGGAGTCCATACGGAGAAGAACTTCCAAGTGGAACCCAAATCCGCCAATTCGCTCAATTGCACGCTAAATAGATTGTGGGCCTTTGAGCCATGGCGTAGACTACTATCTACAGCATGATGGCAGACTAATTTCGTATGACCGTTTTGCGAGGAAAATGATGTCTCAGGCTGAATCGCTGGAGAGTTAGCTAGGTCGTGTTTATCTACTGTATCTGTATGTTTACCACGAGTCCCTTTCTTTCAGGCCTAGCTTGACTTGCTTTTTGGGCCGTACCATATCCGAACTACTAGTACCAAAGTAGTAAGGCTACTTACTTAGTAGTGATGGGAGTAAGATTGACATTGTTGTGGTTCCTTTCATAGTCCTGAACCCAGTATTGCAACCGCTCGCTCACGTCTATCCGTCTTGTTGAGGCATTTGTGTCTCTGCTGCTTAGCGGCAGGTATCTTGTCCTCTCATATACCTACCCCTTCCTTCTTTGTCAAACCACGGTAGCTGGAACTTCATATCCCAACGCGCATCCTTGCCCGATTCCTTAGCTCGCATACGAACTTATGGACGCGCCTCAGGTTCACGTGGATGCGCCGGAGAGCTCTGCGAACGTTGGAAAAGAAGGCGAAAGCACGCACCCTCTAAAAATTACGAGCGACCGTGATGTGGACGCAGTGAACGAAGGCCAAGCAGACCCCACTGAAGACATCGATCTGCCAGACGCTGGCGCAGCTGAGCCAGAAACGGCACCAGCACCACCCAAGAAAAATCCTGGCTTTCAATTTCTAGAGTAAGGGCCCGTCTCCTTTCCAGCACAACTTTCTGTTTTCCACGCCTTCTTTCCCTGCTTCTGTACATGACTCTGTAACTTACAGTCTTCCAGCTTTCTAAAGTCACCTATCGTTGAACTGATTGTCGGAACCGGAGAGGGCAAAACTAGCTTGTCAGCACATCAAAGTCTGCTTTTAGACTCGCCTGTCCTTGCAGAAAAGGTCAAGGCTTTGGGTGAATCGAGCTCTGTAAGTGATTGATGCATTTTACTCTCTTGCATGACCGCGCTCTGATACGTGATAGCGTTGCATTGAGCTTCCCGAGGAGAATGTGGAAGCCTTTGGTTATTTCCTCCAATTCCAGTATACCCGCGATTATTCGGCCTCCCAGCTTGAATCCCATACCGAACAAGAAGCAGTATCCGGTGGAATAGATGATAGTGGGGAACAATTGTTGAAGCATGCGCGAGTATACACCTTAGCCGACAAATTGGGGATCCCCGCGCTCAAGACACTAGCACACTCGAAGATCCATCGTATAAACAGCACCTCGCATGGCGAGATTGCATATGCTCGCTATGTCTACATGAATACTCCGGTCGACGATGTTACTATCCGAAAGCCAGTGGCTACGTTCTGGGCCCTGAGGAGCCACATCCTGCGCCACGAAGCTGAAGACGAATTCCGAAAACTCTGTCTTGAGGTTCCCCAATTCAGCTTCGATGTTCTTAGTCTTGTCCTCGATCAGAAGGAGAAGCGTGCTCAGGACAAGGCAGAGTCAGAGTCAGCTGTGAAAGGAAGCGGACGGAAACGACTTCGGGGTGGGTTATAGCAAACGAAATGGTTTGAAGATATGATTGAATCGTACCCGGATAATTGGGAACACGAATGCCGCAACCCTTTGCTTGGTTGCAGGCAGAAAGCCAGAAGGTACATCGTCCTGTACGACATGAGAACTCGCCTAATGACCCGCAATTTGTCGCCAACGAGCCCCTAGGATTGCCTGCTCCAGCTATACTGCATTTGGTCCCAGGGCTCAGTACGAGGATTCTTCCCTTTTACCGATCCCGAGTATCTTTACTCGTGCCTAACCAAAATGGCTGATCCATACAGCTGTTCTAGGGCATGTTTACGCAAATTTTCCGAGTAAAGCTTTGCGACCATTGCAGTCACTCCCTACCATCCCTGGCCGACTGCTGCTTACCTATCAACATATGATGTATGCCTACCAGAATTAGTACGTAGCGGGATTCAAATGCTACAGGGCTCTCTAAATCGGATGCTTTATCTAAGGAGCTATGAGGAAGCAAACCGGCCATGAATTCTGGATACATCAAATGATCACTAAGTGGCTAGGACCTCCACTTCTTCTATAGCCTTTGGCGCTGTGGTCAGATTCTCGTAACCTTGCTGAGTAACGTGGACATTATCTTCAATGCGTACTCCCCCAACATTCCAATACTTCTCAAGGACGTTGGTATCAATATATTTGCTGGTCTCAGGGGAGGTCAGGTACGGTTCAATGATGAACCGGCAAAAATAGATCTAAAGGATTATTTAGCGAGTTAGAAATCAAAAAGGGTGAGGAAATCTTACACCTGGTTCAACGGTGATAACTGATCCTGCGGGTAAACGGCCCCTCACGCGTAGATACTTGAACATGGTGTCTTTATCTGCATAGTTGGGGTTGCCACCAGTATCGTGGGTGTCCATGCCCAGATAGTGGCCTAGACCATGAGGGAAGAAGGCGACGCTAATCCTCTTCTCGAACAATTCGTCTTCAGAGCCACGCAGAATTCCCAATTTGAGCAAGCCCTTGATCGCAATGCGATGGGCATGCGCATGGACATCTTCCCACTGCACATTTTCTTTCAACATTGCGATAGCCTCTAACTGCATCTGTAGCACAATTTTGTAAATTTCCTGTGTTTCACTGGTAAATCTTCCACCCAAAGGAAAAACACGCGTGATATCAGCACAGTATGTTCGGTACTCCGCCCCAGCATCGATAAGGACACTTGACTTCCCCGCCTTGGTGACTGGATCAACTAAGTCGTCATCATTCCTTCCATAGTGGAGAGTGGCTCCGTTCTGGCCGCAGGCAACGATGGGGTGGTAAGCTTGATCACGGGCACCATTGGCGATACAGGTTGCGAGGAAAGCAGCCTCAATCTCACGCTCATTGGTGGCGGTCTTAGATGCTTCAATGGCAGCAATATGCGCCTTGGCGGAAATATCATTTGCCTTTCTCAAGAGCGCGATCTCATATTCGTCCTTGACTACACGCGTGCTGTCGATGGCTCCCTTCAATACGGAAGTATTGGTTTCGAGAAACCCGTCGAATTTGATTCCTTCTGTAATCTGGCCCTCGATCGCAAAGGCAACAGATTTACCATTCCCATCCGAGGCAATAGAGGCCAACGTGGCATTTACATCGGTAGTGTGTAGCACTTGGTCAACATCGTAGAGTCTCAGTGCCTCTGCAACAGACATGGGAAGACCTGACCAAATCACATCCTCTGGATCAATTGGTGGGATAAACAGGGTCAATTTATCAGACGCAATGTTATAAATCAGAGACGAATCTGGCAGCGGGCACCCTGACAAATAAAAAAAGGGTCGGCGTTGTCTAAGCCATGAAGCTTGATTAGCTTTGCAAGCATTGAGTGATTGAGCGGCAACGGTAGAGCATATGGAACAGAGCTAATATGAGCTGTCGTACCTGAAGTGCATCGCCTCATCATTATCCTCGATCAGTCGAGTTTTCTGTGCTTCAAGGTAAATAATCCCATTCCGGCCAGAGCCGCCCACTTGAAGACGCTCGGCAACCCGGCGGGCATGGGCTTTGGCAGGGTATCGGCCTGCCAGAATGGAATCCAAGGTAGTCATGATTTGGGTTTCCAAGTGGATTTTAGGAAGCGGTCTTGAATCAAATGACTGTTAGGAGGAAAACCATGGGCGTCGAAGAATTTGAATCCGGCGGGGTTAATTTGCGGGGTTTATTTTGGCGGACTCTGTTGCCGGTTATCATCGCAACAGCGCGGCTATCACCTTACTCAGACAAATCTGACCATTCGCTTAGATAACTAGTTGATCCATAACTAATCGTATTTAGCCGCGTGAGCAACAATCATACAGCTGTCTGCTATCTGAAGGCTTCACTGCCTTGGTTGTCAGGTGCCACGTCTTCGAAATCTAACTCCCACTTATCAACATCCGCAAATTTCATCGCTTGCAACCTCAATTCATCGCTAAGGAAATGACTGCCCAGGGTAAACTGTGCAGTGGACTCGGACTCGGACTCGGACTCGGACGCCTCTGAGTCCGGGGGGGATGACAAAAGGGATGATAAAGGCGATGTATCGGCCAGCTCATTCTCTTTATTAGGTCCCATTGTTCTCAAGGTTCCCAATCCGTGTGTCACTTTTTTAACTCCGGGTTTTCTTGCCGTAGCATTCGGCTGAGCCGCAGGGTTCCGGCCGCCTGTTATCTGGCCTTCGACACTATTTGCCACTGGCTGCGGCCCCTGTGCAGTTCTGGTACTTTTCGCGGATTTCTGTTCTACCAAGTGCTTTCTTTGTGCCCGGGATGACCTCTTGGGCGGTAGGTAGTACAATTCGTCATCGTCGTCATCCTGCGCAGTGGCGTAATGATCGCAATCACTTGGATCTTCTGGGATCTCAGAACCGTCCATACCAAAGCGTTTACGTTGTGAGCGGTTCCTCCGAGGTAGAAGCCTGTCTTGAAGGGCTGACGTCGGTAAGACCAGCTTCTTACTGGTTGCCGGCTCAGCTGACTTGTCTATATGCTTCTGCTGCGCCACTCCAGATGGTGACATCGTATGTGTCGGGCTGATTGACGGGCTGCTCATGGGAGGGGCCAGCGTTTGGCTGAATGCGCCAGGGGAGTTCTGGTTTTGAGTATGGCCAACAGACACATCAAACCCGCTTTGTCGCCAGTGTGATGTAGGCGATGTGGCAGGCGAATGTTCGGTATCTTCCGAGTCTGATTGAGAAGCATATGGTGCTTCGCCAGATAGTTTACGCTTGCGCGACCCATCACTGGACGAAGTTGGATGTCTAGGCGATGGTGACGCAGTTTGTCCGATTAGGAGTGGCCTACCCCTTGGGAGATTCAAAGGGGTGGACTCATCTTCCGGGCTCAAACTACCGAGGAAAACATCATCATCATCAAGGTCAGAGGAACCGTCCTCTGCTTGCATCATCTGCAAGATGCTTGGTTGCCGGGGCCTCCTTCTAAAATTACTTAATATCGAGCTTTCGAATGCGGGAGTCCCTGGGACTTTGGAGTTTGTATCGCCCTTTCTCCCGACAACGGAGAGGGTTGATGAGTACCCTCGAGCTCTCGTAGCCGGGCGACTGTCTGTGTTCTCACGCCCCCCAATGGGCGAAGACTCAATGGCATGTTCTTGTGCTCTCGTTAAAGGCGTCTGATTCCGCAATTGCCGCCTGATCTCCGAGACTTGGCCACTTTGGGCCACCTCAGGAAATTCCATGACGACCTGGTTTGCGTCTTCTGTGGGCTTGGTGTTTGCCTTCGAGGATATACCATGCCGTCCAGAGATCTGTTGACTTTCATTTTCGACGGCTGGCGGAACCTTGGATGTCAAGCGATTGCGTTTTGTGGGCGGCCTCGGCATTTTGCGATTTGTGTCTAGAACTGTAGAGACTTGTGAGTGGTAAGGTCGAAGTGAAGGAAAAGGCGGGCCTGTATTTGGTGCCGTGCCCTGCTCAACCACACGGAGGATCTGTGTATAGCACGGGGCTTTGCGTAGGTAGATAACGCCTACAGGGTGTCTTCTGTGGCTTCGGAACAAGTATAACCTGTGTTAACACTGTGTAAACAATGATATATGTGCGACAAGGCCGATGATGGCACTGTGTTGTATCTAACGAGCAGGGAAGGTTGATTAGTGGTTTGCAATCAATAGCAATCTCCATGGAGGCTTTTGCGCGTCCCGTTGTTTTGGCGGGAAACCTGGCGCGCCGAGAACCACGCGTGCGTGGGGTGTGGATCCACACGTATACTTTTTGTACATCGTACAAAAAGTAACTAGCAACTTCTAACACAATCAAGCTGCCCCATTGATTGTAATTTCTATGTTTGAGCTTTTCCTTCACTGTTCGCATTCACAGGATCAGTACAGAAACGGCAGGCTATATTTCATTAAGGATCCAGCAACTATACTCACGCGGCTTTCAAACATATCACGTCTTATTCTACTTACAAGGTAATTGACTCTGATGATTGGTTGATTGAATAGTTAATTATTGAACAACAATCTGACTGATGGTCACCCAATCTCGGCTTCCGAGAGATCTTATCCATCACCGTACGGAGTACATGAAGGTTGGACAAAATGATCCTAATCCATTTGTGGAGAGAGGGGGTGCATGAAAACCCACTCACTGGTCTAACCAATGCCGATAAGCGAGCCCAGGAGCTATGACAGCATGCTAGAGTCAGTACCCATAGACAGTAATAAGATGATGCCAGTTGTTTCACTGTGACTAGTACTTACTAATACTTCTGACTACTGTGGACGGTCAATGGCGAGTTGTTTACCGTAGCCGTGGGCATACGTCATGGTCCTGCCTGGATCGACATCCACAACTACGTAAAAGTTCATCGTGGGATATCGTGATTAATACAGGTAAAATCAAAATCAAGATAACCTACTAGTATCGACGTCATCTTACGCCCTACACAGAGGGGTTGAGGAATACTTAAACAGTCATGCCTCACGACCATGCCGGTGGACAATATCCACAAGACAATCAATCATTTTCATTAGAGTATATGCCTCATTCACCTCCTGCCTCAGCCCTGACGCAAAGCCTGATAGAATAAGACACCAACGTGCATTTAATTTGACTGTCGAAAATGGCCAACATCATGGACCCCATCGATGATCCGTCTTATAACGTCGAAGCAACGGAACATGCCTTCGGTACAAGCGCGTCAGACCTTCGTCGCGACGTCAGTACCTACAACAATGATGCGAACGACACCGGTAGTGGCTCGTATGGATACTCCGAAAATCGCCACCCAAGCAGTATCACTGACTCCATTGATCGGAGGGCTATCGG
Source organism: Aspergillus phoenicis ATCC 13157 (assembly GCA_003344505.1). Classification (NCBI taxonomy): domain Eukaryota; kingdom Fungi; phylum Ascomycota; class Eurotiomycetes; order Eurotiales; family Aspergillaceae; genus Aspergillus; species Aspergillus phoenicis. The sequence continues at coordinate 26,341 of KZ851889.1, forward strand.
CGATCGGTATGACCGTACTCCCGGCATCTCATCTAATACTGGTTCCTACGCCCAAGGTGCTATAAGCCCGAGCCAGAAACAGTATCTACAAAACACAAGTGAACAACCCACGCAGCACGAGTCACCACTTCACCAGTCTCAATACAACGCCCCGGGTTCAGCCGAGTTATCATATGGCACCAATGTTCTAAGGCCGACAGTTGCCGGATTCCAGTCGAGCAATGTTGAGAGCTCTGGTCCGCACATGGACAACAACTTTGATAACATCAACTCCTACAACTCAAGAGAACTCTGCGGTCAGGGCTCTCAGAATATCTCACCTCGCCATCAGTCCCAGCAGACTATACCTGCTGCTACCGAGTCATCGCATGGTTCTAGAGCTCCATCATCGACGGCCACTGAGTTCGAGCCGAGGAACACTGAGGACAACAAGGAGCCGCTTATCAAGAGTAGCTATGGAAGCAGCAACGCCCATGGGACAGGAGATCAATATCCTCAACATGACTCGTTTCTGCGCCAGTCTCAGACTAGCATGTCAGGCCCTGCGGAGTCGAGACATGGCACTGAAGTTCCAGCGTCAATGGCCACCGCATCACAGACGAGCAATTCTAGGAACACGACTGGACCGCGCGTGAATAGCGGTCGTGACACCAATGCTGATGCCGGTACCACTGATATCAACAAAAAGAAAGGCGAGAGGTTTGAAGGGAATCAAGATGACGACATTACTGGGGAGAAAGTCAACGGTATTGCAGGCGTGATCCCTATCTCTGGCAGTGCTGGTCCAACTACTACTAAAACTTTCGACCCTCATGCTGAGCTCAGCGAAACCAGTAAGAATGTCTCTGCAACAGCGTCTACAGGTAATGACGGCGAAGACCGAAAGGCGCCGGCTCGCCAACATAATCCAGCCAGCAGCAGCTACAACACAACGAGAAGCAGCGATGAACAGTCAACCGCCAACTCAGAGAGGGGCAGCGGATTGGGGAAGAAAAGCCACTCTGGCACAGGCGTAGGTGAAGTCCGGTCTGCTGAATCTCGGAGTGCGGTTTAAGCCTGCTACGATGTGACTACCGGTTGTATATTAAATCAATAGGCAGGCGGGAAGACGTGAATGTAAGAAAGCTTCACATATTGTTTCCCGTGACTAGTTATCGGACAGCCATAGCAAAGCACTTTAACCAGGTTCCATGCCTCGGTCCACCAATAAATAGTATTTGCCTTTATTGTTACCTGTTAGTAGCATTGACGGGCGGCAAGTAAGCTCCGTGCCGAAGTAGGTAAAGCACCTAGCTAGTAGCATTGCTTGGTTACCTCTTTAAGGGCAAATATTATTGTCTTATTTCCCCTCATATGGGCGCCAATTAAAACTGCTAGTGGCCGCGTGGGCGACAGTCTTTGTGCGCCCTTGAACACAACAACGCCCCTTTGGCCTTATCATTGGCTTCATGTTGTCAAAGCCATACACTGTCCGGGATCTGCGTTTCGCATGCACCGAGGGCTGAAAGCATCATGTCTTGTCAGGAACTTGACAGTGATACTATTCTCGATTCAACCTCAGCAAAAAAGCGCAACAATTCTGAAGCAACCGAGTATCCCCGAAGGCGCGCAACTATAGCGGTATGTTGGATCTCTTCCCCTCTACAACCCTCACCAAGTACCACCCGGTGCCGTCACATTTCCTATCCCCTGGTACTAGCTCTGCTACGAAAACAAGTAATACTAATGTGCGTGCGCTGCTACAGTGCCAGATCTGTCGTCTACGGAAAACGAGATGTAACGGAGCCCGCCCAAGATGCCAGCTCTGCGTAGACCTGGATGCAGATTGTGTCTATCGTGAGCCGGGCATCAAACTAGATGCCGGTGACAAACTGATTATCGAAAAGCTGAACAGAATAGAAGTCTTACTTCAGTCGAAGTTTTCAGACCCCATCGGCCAGTCTCCCCTGTCATCGAATTCTTCCACGGCTGCCAACCTTGTCCAAATTAGTAGCGATGATGCTGTCAGTCTCGCCAACATACCTACCAGGACAATCGCGGTGGGTCTTGGATCATGGGCAAATCCACCGACAAGCATCTCAACTATGCCCAGAGTACATACTACACCGGCTTTGCACCTTCTACAATGGCCTCTCATTCGAGAACTGGTCGCTGTTCCTTATGATCCTCATACACTTCTACAGCTAGAAATGGCTCGTGAGCCACTTCGGCTCGAACCTCCTGTGAACTTAGATTTATCAAACGCACTTACTCACGCTCGACTTTTTTTCGAGCGCGTAAATGTTTGGTACGCTTGTGTCAACCCATTGACGTGGCCTCGCTATTACAAGATGGCTCTTTCTCGGGACTTCGAGAGAGGGCCTGAAAGCTGCGTTGTACTCTTGGTTTTGGCACTGGGCAGTGCCAGTCAATATGGAAGTATATCTTGCCTTTCCGCAGATGAGGAACTTCCAGGACTATCATATTTCTCCGCAGCTTGGACCCTTTTGCCGGCTGTTATGACGCGCAATTCGGTGCTTGCAGCGCAATGTGTCATCTTGGCATCTGCATATTTATTTTACATGGTCAGGCCCCTTGAGGCCTGGACGCTACTATCAAATGCCAGCATGAAATTACAATTACTCTTAGGTAACCCCTCTCGTGTTCCGGGGCAATGGAAGGAGCTGAGTACAAGAGTGTACTGGAACACCTTACTATTTGAAAGTGATTTGCTTGCCGAATTAGACCTACCACACTCGGGGATTGTGCATTTTGAAGAGCTCGTCGATCTCCCTGGGGGCTTTGAACCGGAAGATGAAGAAGATGAAGAAGACGAAGGAAGCATACGAATTGAAGAGAAACTAGTAGATGCGATGATATGTCAGGATGAGCTCTGGTATTTCTTGGCTGAAATTGCCCTAAGAAGGCTGCTCAACAGAGTCAGTCATATGATCTACCAAAAAGACAGCATCTTGACACTCGCATCTCTCGGTCCTATCGCCTCAGAGCTAGATTTCCAGCTGTCTCAATGGTATGAAAGCCTTCCTCAGCCTGTCCGGTTCCCTCTATCTGGGGGCCCAACTTTAAGCCCCATTCAGACAGTTTTAAGGCTTCGCTACTTTGCCTGCCGTACAATAATATATCGGCCTTACATCCTGGCGGTCTTCCAGAATGAGTATGCATGCAGTGACCCGACAGTAAAAGACTGCTGCCTGCGGTGCTTGGACGCGACATTGAATCAACTCGAGCATATAGACAGACATCGTGAAGGTCACCTGCCGTACCTCTGGCAAGGTGCCCTTTCCATGGTCTCTCAGGCGTTGTTAATCATGGGGGCAACCATGTCACCGACTCTCTCATCGCTGTTGCCTCCAGCGACTCAGCTAGACGGTATCATATCTGGCGTCATAACGGAGGTTGGCAGATATGCGCGGCTTGCACCAAGTCTAAAGTTATCTGCCGAGATCATTCGTGATGCGGAAAAGAGACGCCAGGTGTCCCTCGCGTCAGCGGCCAGACGAGGTTGAAAGAGGCACTTGACTTGCAGATTCCCAAGCTTGCATATATCTGCTCCGTATAAAGGCGTCAGGTCCTTATACATCATACGCATCTTGTCAGTCCACGGGGAACAGTGGACATCGCTGCAGTCAAGGAGGCAATCGATATGGAACACCGGGTATGCACATGGTGTACATATCTCTCCGAGATAGCTGCAGAATTGCAACTCCAGCAGTATATTTATCGCAAGATATCACAGCTGAAAGAGCTTAGATAGAAAGGCAAGAAATTATGTGATCTTGCAGGTACTTGTACAAGTAAATCACATCTCTAGGTTCTATCAAGACGCATAATATAAATATATATGAATGAATAAAGGATGATTATGATGATGATGTTGATAATTAGAGTAATGAAATACAGATAGAAACAGAGATAAAATAGTAATAGAGATGAAAACGGGGAAGAGGAAGTTTCAAGTATGATACATGTAAATCAAAGCCCCGCCATCAGATCAGTACCCACTCACTACCTCTTTTTATGAATTTATCAAGCATCATACCAATATCATTCAGGGCAAACCGACAAACGTAGAGTCCGAAGAACTCTGCAGCATGGCGAGTGCTTAACTCTAAGCCGACTAATGTAGGCGAAGAATGCCTAAGGCCAGGATCTTCGACTTGTTGAGCGATTTGATCTAAGCAAGCCTGGTTAATACTGCCGAGACGATATAGGAAGGTCACTTACCCAACACCTGAGCTGCATCGCAGAGCCGTGCCAAGGCACCCATGTAGTTATTAGATCCATTGTATTGTAATTGAGATACTCTACGCCTCAAAGGCTGTGAAGTGGGCAGAGACGTCATTGGAATGGTGTTGACTGTCGCATTGTCCTTATTGGTGTCCTTCGATGCAGGTAGCGAGGCCGTCGCACTGACCCCGGAGTTCTTCGACCGTAATTTACGCCAGGAGGTCAAATATGATTTGCTCGGTACATTCGATGGTTTTGAGGGCGGTGCATCGACGGTTGCTGAGTCTTCGAGAACTTGAGCCGACTTGAAGAGTGGCATGGCGCCCTGCACTCCTACCTCGCTCCCTATCTTCTTGGACAGCGACATTTGCACCTGGTCAAGTACACTTTCCAAAGATTGCATTTCTTCCAATACGGCATCGGCATCGTAAGTATCGACCTTTGCCAGCTTGAGTAATGCTGCAGTTAGCAAGTCGCAGTTCGACACCTTTTCTTCGACTGCCTTGATTTTCACGTTCTTCACGCGCCACACGTCTCGAGGAATAAACAACTTCGTGGACAGATAACCACCACGTGGGTGAGAAATTGTCTGATAGATACAGCGCATGAGCCAAAATGGACGTAAAAGAAACGACTCTGGGCACGGCTCCAATGGAAGAGGGGGATCAGTGGCCAACAAATTTGGGGATCCAGGGCTTGTCGGGGAATGTATATGGCTATCGAATATATTGAGTCCTCCACTTGGCAAGCCATTCGCAGACATCATGGCAGTGGTGGGTGTGGGGATTATAGGTATCGAACCAGTCATTGGTAATTTGTGGGTATCGACGGCAGGAAACGCATTGCTTGACGGACTGTTTGGGGACTCAGCGAACGGTTCTGGCCCTGAAACTGATATATTTCTCAGACGAAAAGTTCCCAGTCCTGTATTGAGCTTTCCCAGATTGTCTGGTGCTGAAGGTACTTTACCGATGGGACGTGTTGGGGATGGAAGTTTCGGGAGCTCACGGCCGTCATTGTCCCGAGAAGAAATCTTTTCCGAGCTAGTGTTACATAGAGCATCTTCGTTGAAAGATCCAACTGAGACATTCCGAGTTTTTATGGGCGCGGCTGATCGTAGAGCAGAGGCAGGTCCCGATGTCCGACCTGGCTGATGAATGATAGTAGAGGCCGAAGCCGTACTATCTTTTGGAACGGGCGGTGGCCGAAAACTGAATGGGTCCGTACTTGTTTCGATTTTTAATTCTGTGGCATACTGACCCGATAGCCTCCGTGCTCGCACAGTTGGCGTTGATGTTGAGGCATGTCCCGAATTTGTAGAAACTGAGAGTGCGCCATGACTTGGGGGAGAAGCGCTAGGTTCGAAGCCCTTATTATCAATGAAGGGCAGACTTGCATCTTCTGTCAAGGGAGTTAGGGCCGTCATAGTATTGGAAGTAGTAGGGCCATCCCGCATTCTGCCAGAAAGGCTACCCGATCTTGACTGGCGGGGAAGAGCGGACTTGGACTGAATGCCAAATTCGAAGTCATCCATCACATAGCCTCTAGTCATTTCCTCTAGCAAGCGCTCCTCTTCTTCGGCTTCTTCATCTAGATAACCAGTCCTAAGATCATTGACACCGTCAAACGCGGGTTGTTCTTGCAGACGCTGCGTTTCTTGTCCGCGTGTCAATGCTATCTGAGCCTCCCGTTCAGCTTCTCTCACCTTCTGCTTCGCCATTTCGATATTTCTCCGAGCATTGGCCACAATGTCATTGCTGCTACGGTTATCATCTATATCGACTGCTGGTTCCAGACCTTCATCATATGCAGCCTCCACAGCAGCATCCAGGGCAGCATCAAATTCGGCCTCAGTACCCACAGTATGATGAAAGTTCCCCCTATGTCGCAAGTATATTGATGACACTTCTGAGCGCATCGAAGCTGGGGACGATGCGCCAGATTCATCGATGGTGTCGAGCCAAGACGTGGATTCATTGACTTCCTTCTTATGATCGGCCAAGGAGGACAGGTCAGACTGGCCAGCAGCATGACTGATGTCCACTCCCGAAGTTGTTACTTCCGAGGATTCAGAAGCATCCATGTACTCAAATTTCGATATACGCCGGGATGATCCAGGATAATGGCGACTGATCGAATCATATGATTGGGCTGTAGCCGGTGTACGATCACCTAGCGGCGATGGCAATAATGACTGGCGCGGTGGGTGATCCCAATTGGACGCTAGCCCTTCTGCCAGATCAAATGGTCGAACCATAGAACTGCGCTGCAAAGAGGCACGCTTCTCTCTGGCCAACTCCTCGTTCTCATCAATGATTGGATGAGATAAGTCACCATATGATTCTTGACTTAGCGGGCGCTCAGGGAGCGCTTTACTATCCAAATCTCGAAAGGAAAAATCCATACGTTGTAGCTCAGTGACTCGTACCATGTATGTATCTCGCTAGAAGAGAAATTGAGTTTTAGGATTGAAAAGAAGTTTATGCCAGTCAGAAGACTCACTATTTCTTGAAGTTTTTGCTTTTCGTCTTCTCCTCCGTCGCTCCGAAGCATTACCAAATGTAGGAGTTGACACGCATCATTGTAAGCCTCCATAGCCCCTTCGAAGTTCGCCGCATTGTCAAGAAGAACTGCAGTGTTCGCTTTCTGCAACGCTTTGGAAAGCATTGCTTTCTGTGACTGTCCCCGCTTTCTCTTCTCCTGAGACCTATCTCCCTCAGAGACCAACCGCGGTCCTACCTCTGCTGGTGCGTCAGGCCCCGATGCACGTGGACTATGTGCCTCTGGAATTGGGCGAGCAGGAACAACGCTACCTTTTCCCTGGGCAGAATCAGGCCCTGAACCGTGTTCCTTGACCCAGGGGTCTTGGAAAAGGTTATGAGGTATTTCAGTCGCTCCAGAAAATATCCAATTAGTCTGTGGCACTGTCGCTCCTACCACGTCGACTGAGTGACTTGATGGGGGATCGCCATAATTTGACGTGACTGACGTTTGAAAAGGGTGATCCATATGCGACCCATCAAAAGTATCCAAAGTCTCCGGTATGTGGAATCCGTCATGTATTTCAAGTCCCGTTTCGGAAGTTATCCGGCTTCGATATCCCGAGCCATCACTATCGTTACTATGTCCGCCATGGCCAGTGTTCGGCGAAGGTGATCTAGGCACTCTAGCATAATCGAGTCGACGATTATGTTCCGGTGAGTTTTGGCTAGATGTTGTAGACTGCGACCAGCGATTCAAATTGCCTAGTCCTTCACGGATGAGACTTTCATCGGTCTTGTCCAGCGATACAGCAGCTTGTGGCAAGGCAGATTGTGTCGGAGTTCCTGAACCGATTCTGGAAATGTAATCCGCGGTATCCGGTTCCTTTGATCTAGACATAGCCTGTGATGCGTTTGGGGATGGATGAACGTGAGCTTTGTCTATCGGGTCACTATAACTTGACTTTCCTCAACCGTGTACGATTGCGTTCAACAGTTGACTCAAATGAAATACGAACAATCGTAAGGCGTTCTTCGGAAAACGCAGATAACGTTTGTTCACAGAATCCCAATGTTGCGAAACCGTGACCGCAATAAGAGACTAGCAGGTTATAGAATGGCAGAACCAGCCATAAAGATTACCGACTTCGGCTTTCAGGTAGGTAGTATAGCACCGTAGAGGATGGCTTGGCCAGTGAGGGGGGTCCTTTTTACCGGAAGCTGATGTGTCCACAGTAATTCTGCAGCCTGAGAAAGTCCACACAAGAGATTTGTCAGCTCAATTGCTGTCTTGCGCCCATACCAGAGTACTCACTCCGGTTGCATAGTGCGTGTGTGTGTGTGTGTGTGTGTGTGTGTGTGTGTGTGTGTGTGTTGACAATGCAATTGGCAGATTTGACGTTATAGGATGCGCATGCTCCCCTTATTCATGACAAGTTTCTCCCGGTTCTGGAGCACAACAGGTAGGTGGTATGCACGGAATAATAATTGACAAAGTGGGTCGATACACTAGGATACTTTCTTTCTCTTGGTTGAGATGTGCTAGTAGGACGCTCGATGAACCCGACGGTAGGGATTGAATTCGGATCCGGAATTCGAGTCCACACAGGACCTTCCAGCACACTAGATGGATAGTTATTTGTTAGTAAAATATAATCGATGGTGCAAATCATACTTGCGACTGCTTGAGATAGGTCTTCACTCTTCTGAATGATGATACTTAAATGTAGCTAAAAGGCAGTGTGTCAGGACATACCAAGAGCACCCTTTTTGACAAGCAATCAAATCACAAAGAGGATAAGACAGGTCAAACCGGTCTATACGTCCAGGCTGACAAAGAAAACCAGTAATCTCAAGTTAATAGCCAGTAATTGTACAGGGTGGGTTTTTTATAATATTCAAGAATATGTTCAAGCAGCACGTATTATAATGTAGCGTTATTCCGGGGGTCAGGGTGGAAAAGGGGGAGGGGAAGGGGGCTATTGTGTTTTACAATTTATGGTCTGATATGACGGAAGTCCCTCACTAGCCATGGATTTGCTTTGCTTGCTAAACCACCGATCTTTCCACAAGACTACGACTACTACTATAGTAGCCCCATAGTACAGAGTTTGTAACATTGTAAGGTACATAACGCATTGCAACTGTGTTACGGACCCCTGCTAGTTAACCTACTAGTAAGGCGGACTCGCCAGGCAGAAAGCGCCGATAAGGGCAGCGCTCGGGCAAAGCCAAACTGTTATTTAGTACAATTGGGAATTGCCATTACGACGCCCGGAACGGCCACGCATCACGTGACCATCTACCATCGAACCTACCATCGAAGGTATATCCAGGGTATACGGAAACCTCAGGGTCGACCATCGATCTACCCTGAAGGGTATATGATATGGTATACGGAGGATAGGATATATAAGGACACTCTCTCATGTACTTAGTTAGTTCTGTTCTTCGTGCTTAATACTACTGTCTTTAAGTAACCATACGTTTGGAAGCTTAGCTACAGAACGCTCGTCCGCACTTACTTACGAATAGCTGCGCGGCACTATTCGGCCTTACT
>KZ851890.1:0-28012 GCA_003344505.1 Aspergillus phoenicis ATCC 13157
TTATTCATTTTATTCATTTTATTCATTTTATTCATTTTATTCATTTTATTCATTTTATTCATTTTATTCATTTTATTCATTTTATTCATTTTATTTTATACTTCCTTCTTTCCCTTCTTATGTTCGATATTCTAATCTAGATGCGCTAAATAGGACATATTTGATCGGCTTTCATACTAGGGATCTTTTATAAGAAAGAGATTTATTATTATTTATATTAATTATTATATTATTATTAATTTTAATAATAAGATTAGCTCTATCTTATAAAGTTATATATCTTTGAATAAAATTAAAATCTAAAAAACATTGCTTTTTCTTCTTTTTATTACAAAATTTCTTCTTTTTAACCTAGTTTTTTTTATAAATTCCTTAGTTTTTTTGTTTATTTCACTGGCAGCTTCTACTTCTTGAACTGCTCTGGTTACTGCTGTCTTCAGTCTTCAGAGTAGAATAAATCATGTGACCTCTGCGGAGGAGTCACATGGTAAGGCATGGGAGGCCAAGGTCTCGCAGCCAGTCTATTTTAATTATTAATTAAATATCATTAAGAATACTAATATAATGATAAATTAAAACTTTATAACTACGGACTGCTGTTTTTAATATATATATATATATAAAATCGTAGTCTTTTATAATCTATTTTACTTTAAAAATTAAAAAAATTATAAGATTCATAACTAAAAATTATTCGTAAAATCAATAAAAAAAATAATAAAAATAAAAGAAGAAATCTACTAGATCCTAATCAGCTTTAAATATATAACATAATCGGACAACAAAATGCTGGGAGAATGAACCGCCGGCGGCTCCATCTATTATATATAATTAAGTTAAAATAAAGTAATTCAATATTATATAGATAATATATACAGAATTAAATTAGATATTAATTTTATCTGGATATCTAAGATCATTATAAGCTTATTTATTATAATTATTATAATAAGATAACTGGTATTAAATAATTTACAAAATTTATTTCTATATAATTTTATTTTTTTTCAGTAACTTAATATATATAATAGTTAATCAAAATATTTTCTTCTTATAAAAAGTATTATAAAATTTTCTACTTATTTTTTAATATTAGTTTATTATATGGAATTAATTTAACTTCTATTAAAATAATATTATATTTTATTATTTTATATATCTTTATAAATATTTAATTAGTAATAAATAATAATATATTTATTTTTCATACTATTTTAATCTCTTTCTTTTAATAATTTAACTGATAAAAAGTTGAAGATATTTTTCTAAGAAATATAAATTAATTAAATTATAATATTAAAAATTTAAAAGATATTTAATCAGATATTTTAAGATTTCTAAAGTACTCTATCTAGATTATATAGTAAAAGACCTATTATGATAAAATCTTATTTTATATTTATTATATTAAAAGCTTTAAGATAAATTTTTAAAATAATATAAAAATTCTAGCAGTATAAAAGAAGTAATATCAAATAATTAAAATTTATTAGAGAAATAAAATAATATATATAAAAGAATAATTAATTTTCTATATAAGATTAATTAAATTTAATAATTAAATAATTTCTATAGCTATCAAGAATACGAAGATATTATTAAATTAGTATATTTAAAATTATATATATATATATATTAAGATATTGGAACTAATCAGAAATAGGGTTATTATTTATTAATTTATTATTATTAATATTCATTATTAATAATAATTTTAAATTATCTCTCCTGTTGTATCTTACCTGTAAAAATAATATATAAAAATGATATAATTTCTATTATATTAATTATAATAATTAAAGTAATTCATTTATAATTTCTAAATTATATAGATCTTATATTAGTTTTATAAGATTTAGTATTATAAATAATCTCCTAATTAAGATAATTTCTATTAAAATTCTGTTATATTTATATTATAAATATAATATTTTTCGAAAATTAAAATTATTTATTTATAATACTGGGATCCTCGTATTTTATAAATTAATAATTAAATTATTGTATATATCTTAATATTTATTTACTTTAATAATATTAGATAAATTAATTAATCTAATAATTATTAATACAAGTATATTTAGTATTTTCTAATTTTATTTATAATAATAAAAGAATCTCTGTAAAATATTATATTTAAATAATATTAAATAAATAATTATATAATTTTAATTTAAGAATGCTGTATTTTAATACTGACTCATTATTATTAAATAAACTTTTATAAATAAATTTTATTTAAATATTGAATTTATCTTTTTTAATTATTTTTTTTAAAATTATTATTTTAATATTAAATACCGCAGCATACGCTTGCGTAGAGAAATATTAATCTTAATTAAAAATCTTATAAATAAGCTCTAGTCTTTTATCTTTAAAGAAATCCTTTATATAGCTGAATAATTTTAATTTTAATTAAATTAAGTAAGATTAAATATTATGTATTGTAGAGATTTATAGCAGTAAGGATTACGGGCAGTTCATTGTCCCGGCAGTTCATTGTCCAATTACTTTATAAAATGAACTGATTTTATTATTATAAATAAATTTTTATTCTTCTTCTAGATTCAAAAGTTTTTAGTAAATATACAGACCTTCAACAGCGTCCTCTATCATTATAGTTTATAGGCTCTCACAATAAGTGCCCTGCAGGCATTGTTTAATCTACTTATATGAAAATAAGCTAATGATACTAGTCAAGTATTTCTACACTTACTGACTTATCAAGAATAAGACATCCCTAAAAAGATGTTGAGTACACAGCAAAGTAATATACATAGCTACTAAGATAAAAGACTCACGATAATCAATATCTTAATACAAGGAATCGAGAGGCATGTCTCATAGCATTGCTTATATCAAAGTTTTACTCCACTTCATTTCGGCTGCGGTTTTCTCTAACCGGACCTGTCCCTCTTTACTCCACAACAATCCCCCCCCACAACTGGTATTACACCCGCAGTGATCTGTTTGGCAGCCGAGCCTGCCAGCGCCGGGCTCTGGTTTCCATCTAAATACATAACGGCGTGTATTCTTATTTCAATTTCACCTATACATTTTAAACCAAAACTGTTGGTGAGTGATTAACAAAGGCTTGTCACCACTAAAAGGAAACCTCTTGTCTCTCGAATACACGTATGCATAGCACCTTCACGAGCCTTTCTTTCATATGCGTTTTTTGCCAAATCATCCTGCTTTTAGGCCAACGGAAGTGCACTGGATCCCAACAAATCACGATAGACCAATTATCCCATGGCCTATAGACAATATACCGGATGATCCGCATGTACCTTATTTAAGTCGTCTCGCTATAGGTACTAGTACTTCGATCCCTCGAGCTGCCTCTATTGGCTGCTCTTTGAATTCAATGTTGCTCATACTAACTAACCCCTGGATAGGCCCTATCCAGTACGTCTGTCACATAGTGGCTAACTGAATTCGTGTTCCCCACATCTTGCTACTATCAAATTGATTTACCTCGGTTTCTTGCGAAGGACCCAACGTCAGCTTGGACCGCCACCGGTCAGGTCGATGCATCAATTCGGACGGGCAAAGTGCAGACTACAAAATGCCCCAATCACCAATGTCCAACACTATTCAGGTATGACTATAGAGGTTATCATATACGTCGCCAAGCTCACGACTGTTGTCGTCTTAAAAGGACCATTTCACGGAGAAAACGCCAAGTTTTATCAATAAAACCAGGTCTAGAATTTCCGAACCCGTTGTTGCTGCTTTCATAGCCGGAGGAGTAGCGGGTGCAGTGTCGAGGACACTTGTATCACCACTCGAACGTCTCAAAATCCTTCTCCAGATTCAGAGTGTCGGCAGAGAGGAGTACAAATTATCAATATGGAGAGCTCTCGTCAAAATCGGAAAGGAAGAGGGATGGAAAGGCTTCATGCGCGGAAATGGTACAAATTGTATTCGCATCATTCCTTATTCGGCGGTTCAATTCGGCAGCTATAATTTTTACAAAAAGGTGAGTTGAATATGAATTCGTACAGGCTTTGAGATTGTATACCCTGAGTGTACAAGGATTTGAAGTGCGAATATATAAGCCATAAAGGACGACTAGGTTGGAGGCTTGATTAACGAAGTACTCTAGTTCGCGGAATCTTCGCCAAATGCCGAGTTGTCAGCCATGCAGCGTCTTCTTTGTGGTGCCGCTGCCGGCATCACGTCTGTGACATTCACCTACCCTCTTGATATTGTCAGAACTCGACTCTCCATCCAGTCAGCGTCATTTGAAGCTCTCAGTCACCGAGGGGTTGGCGAGCAGTTACCGGGCATGTTTACCACCATGGTTTTGATATATAGAAACGAAGGCGGCATCGTAGGTCTTTACCGTGGCATTATACCTACTGTTGCTGGTGTCGCCCCTTATGTCAGTAAGGCCGGAACACTCATACGATACCCACCTGTGGCTAAGTGCATTTAGGTCGGCCTCAACTTCATGACGTATGAATCTGTCCGCAAGTATTTGACACCTGAAGGCGATGCGACACCAGGACCCCTGCGTAAACTACTTGCCGGTGCAGTGTCCGGCGCAGTAGCACAGACATGCACATACCCATTGTAAGCCTCACCAGAAAACATCGATTCTTCTCCATCATCATGGTTAGCTAATATGAAGGTCACGGCTCAGCGATGTCCTACGACGCCGCTTTCAGATTAACACGATGTCTGGGATGGGATATCAATATGCATCAATCATGGACGCCGTAAAGGCCATTGTGGCACAAGAGGGCTTGCGGGGCCTGTTCAAAGGAATCGTGCCAAATCTTCTTAAAGTGGCTCCCAGTATGGCTAGTAGTTGGCTCAGCTTCGAGTTGACCCGGGACTTTCTAGTGAGTTTGGAGGAATAATAGATATGACATCAGTAAATATGGATTACATATCACACCTGACAAATAAAACATTCTTCTATTTTGAAAGAAAAAAAAATCATTGTTTTGTTAGGTGACGGTTCGTATTATATACCCTTTTTAGCCTTACTGCATGCAATGCGCCATTTTCTTGGGTCGAGCGATGACTGTGTTCGGCAAATCTCTCCCTATATAGGTATGAATGTAGAGACAACTGAAAAATATTATATCGGTATGGAAGCCTCTGCAGGGCATTGTTTGATGTAAGGACTGCAACTACGTATGAAACATGAGATAGCTGACAAAGTAAGTCGGGTGAGCTGGAGTGGATTGTGCTAGACTATGCGGGGCAAAAGGTGGGAAAGATGCAACATATTTATGGATCATAAGCCTACACTATGAAATTTGGTAGAAGAGCAAACCCCTACAAATTAAGAAAGATTTGTGGTCTAGAGGGGAACCGGAGGGATCGCTCATTGATAAATCAACAGCATGTCAGGTCAACGTCCAATGATGAATGATAGCAGGATAAATGGAGCTCCCCACTAAAACTATAATTTATTTAGCACACAGTGCTAGGATAGTCGGGATCTAAACTGGAGTAACTGATACAATGAGCGGTTGATGCCTTGTATATTGGGCATCAAATGGTCTTGGCTACCGTATGTGGACTAGGGTAGGGCTCAACCCGCACACACCGTGCATCTGAAAATCGTAGATTGAAAACCTCACCAGCTTCACCTTGACTACGGGTGCGATAGCCAGTCAACTTTCAGGTGTCCCATCAATAACAGCAGCCATGGGTATGTTCAAATCGACGTGGTGATATATTCATTTGCTGAAGAATTTCGCGGGTTGCGACTTTTTTTTTTTGGCTCAACACCATGGACATTTCCTGTTTTCACTTGGCAAATACTGATTTTGGGATACAGGTATCGACTTGGACCGCCACCATGTGCGCGGCACCCATCGCAAGGCGCCCAAGAGCGAGAACGTCTACCTGCAAGTCTTGGTGAAGCTCTACCGATTCCTCGCCCGTATGTCTCCGTCTTCTGAGTGCAGCCGATTTCAGCAATGGGAAACTGATTGGTGGTGGTATTTTTACAGGTCGTACGGAATCCAACTTCAACAAGGTCGTCTTGCGCCGCCTTTTCATGTCCAGGATCAATCGCCCCCCCGTTTCGCTCTCGCGCATTGTATCCAATGTGACCGACTCTCACAAGGGCAAGACTATCGTTGTGATCGGCACCATCACTGACGACAACCGTCTTCTGACTGTCCCGAAGCTGTCTATTGCAGCACTTCGTTTCACGGCTACTGCTCGGGCCAGGATTGAGAAGGCTGGTGGTGAGGTCTTGACTTTGGACCAGCTCGCTCTGCGTGCCCCTACTGGAGCAAACACTCTCCTTCTCCGCGGACCTAAGAATGCTCGGGAGGCAGTGAAGCACTTCGGTTTCGGCCCCCACAGCCACAAGGCATGTTATATACTCTTCGCGCAATATATGGTTTGCATAACTAACCTTGAAACAGAAACCCTACGTTCGCAGCAAGGGACGTAAGTTCGAGAGAGCCCGTGGACGCAGAAGGTCTCGCGGTTTCAAGGTGTAAGGAACGCTGGTTAAATATTTTCCGTTTCTTGTGTCTGGTAGCGGTTCATCGTGCTGGTGAAGACGACTTGCGGAATCATGCATACCCGGGAGTCTTCCTTATCGGCCGTTGCTCCAACTTTTTTAGAACGCCCGATGCCAGACCAAAATATTATGAGGGTTCCAGGCGAGCTTAACTGGATGAAAATGAAAATGGAGTTATATCATTGAATACCTATAAATTTCTCTATTTCTTCTTTTCTACTTATCAAAACGGTAGAGCTTTGTGTTTCCATCTTTTACCCCCAGCACCATCAAAGTAATCTCCTGCTCTATGCCCATCTCCACGAATGAGGTACTTGTAAATTGTGAGGCCATCTAGTCCCACAGGGCCTCTGGAGTGAATCTTATTGGTGCTGATCCCGACCTCTGTGCCAAAGCCATACCTCATACCGTCTGCAAATCTCGTTGAAGCATTCCAGAAAACACCAGCACTGTCGATGCTGCTCATGAAGTAATCCGCAGTGGCCTTCGAATTGGTCAAAATTATGTCGGTGTGTTTTGAGGAATGGGTATTGATGTGGTCAATCGCTGCATCAACACCTGAACCGGGAGCAGATGTAGGTATCGTTTTGATAGCAAGGATGAGATCCAAAAATTCTGTGTCATAGTCGGACTCAACGGCATCCAGGATAGAACCCATTTGCGCAGGCTCTAAAGTATCGGCTAGCGCACGTTTCGAGGATTCGTCACACCTCAGAGTAACGCCCTTCGCCACGAGGGCTCTGGCAACAGTAGGTAGTATGGTCCTCAAGACTGCTTCATTCACCAGCAGGGTCTCTAGAGAGTTGCAAGCGGCAGGATAATCCGTCTTGGAATCCACGAGCACTTTGACAGAAACTTCCGGGTCCGCGTCATGATGTATGTAAGCGGAGCAAAGGCCGTCTGCGTGGCCTAATACTGGAATTTTGGTGTTGTCTTTGACGAAGCGAACAAGGTCATTCGAACCGCGAGGGATGACTAGATCAATCAAAGTGTCCTGGGCCAGCAATGAAGAAACTACATCTCTGGTCTGTACGAGCTGGATGGAGGACTTGGGAACACGAGTGCCTGATATGGCCTGGGAGATCACCGTCGATATTGCGACAAAAGATTCGGTTGATTCTTTCCCACCTGTTATTATGGTCAGCAATGCATGAAGATTCAAAGCGGGTATGTCATCGGGACCAACCTTTCAGGATAGCCGCATTGCCAGACTTGATAGATAAGGCAGCAATATTCGCGATCACCTCAGGGCGAGCTTCGAAAATTATCAACAACACCCCAATGGGACAGCTCACTCTCTCCAAAGTAAGTCCGTCATCGAGCAGTGTCCTCAGAGTCACATTTCCAACTTCAACAGGTCAGAACGCGTACTTTGAATCAATTGAACATTCTTACTTGGATCGTTCAAACCCCGCACACTGAGGATTCCTTGCAACATATCATCATATTTCCCCGGCCTTGATAAGTCAAGCCTCTTCAATACGCTGGAATTCAAATCACCATCCTCCGCGGCACGGCTTGCCAATGCGACATCCTTTGCATTGGCGGCCAAGATGGCGTCCTTATTAGCCAAAAGACCCTCATAGAGCGCCGTTAATGCTTCATTGCGCTCGGCGTTTGATAGGACCGCTAGCCGCCGAGCAGCTACGGATGCGGCGCTTGCGATACTGCCGGCAGAAGACTGTGTAAGCGACATTTGCTGGGTTTCAATTATAAGAAAGTAGGATATCGGGTGAGAACGCGGGAGGTGAGGGGTCACGGATTGAAGTCGGTAACATTACCTAATCCACCAGGGACGTGGTGTGTAACCTTCAGTCCAACATACCCTGAGAAGTATCCGTCTCGGCCTCTCTGGCTAATTAACCACCAGGTTCATACTTGGCACTTTCGGAATTTTATCAGAAAGGGACCAGCACATGTGTATCTATCATTAGGCCTGTTGACCACGGGGATTGCTGCTTCTAACAAGTTATACTTTGAAATGACACATAGCTCACTTTGGGTTTTTCAGTTCTCGGCCTCATGCCTACAACATCTGCTCTGATGTGCTGTAATGACCAATTCTGACCTACAGCATCATCGGTTTGAATGTGACATCGATGTCAAACTCTTCCATTTCGCCTTGAGTACTACTATGATTCCTAGTCTTTACATAGTTGAAGCTGGCTTCGGATATGAGACTTAGTGCTGCACAAACTGTGTGTGTGTGTGTGTGTGTGTGTGTGTGGCCTTTGATGCCAGAAAAGACTGTCTTATGGGTAAGTGAAGTGGAGCATCAGTAAGTATTTCATGTACTACTACTGTATTACTATCCTCCCCATTATGTTACTGAGCCAAGTTGGTCACGAGTAAGCTAGTCTGCTCTATTTATTAGCTGTTGTAGCCAAGCTGCGTGCACTGTGTATGAGGTAATAAATGGGTAGTACTGTTAACCACTCCCCTCAACGACCCGCCGCGCTTATCTTTCGTCCCTTATTTGCACTCAACTAGCCACTACTCAGTTACAGGTCAACAACCCAAAGAAGATGGCAGAGATTCTCTCACATCTCACATCCGCCTCGTCTGAACTTCGTTCAGTAAATAATACGCGCGATGAAAGATATGACACGCAAATCCGTGACCTGGTTGCATACATCAAGAATTGCGATAAGAATTTTGACACTCAATATCTCCTAGATGTAAGCACAGCCAGAATCTTCACGGGTGAAAGTGGAAGAGCATGGCTAGTGGGTTCTTATGCAAGATGGTATAAGCCATGCTTACGAATATGACCATTTACCTCGCAGAATCTCCATCCATCACTGCACACGTTATCCTACCTGTTGATTCTTAACCTTCACATCGACAATCTACAAATAAGGGCGAACGAAAACCTGCCGGATGAGATCAAGCCCGGGAATGACTTGTGGACTAGAGTGGCCTACTTTCTCCAACATTTTGATCCCATCCAGGTACGGTATGCTGGCCATGAGTGGCGCCGACTTGTTGAACTCCTGGCACAAGCTGCCGAAGTTACTGCAAAGGTAGGCTCACTCCAAGCCAATGTGCCAACGTGAACTGTTTCTTTGCTTTATAGTTGACCCCCAATAGCCGTTCCTAGCGGTCCAAGTGATGAAAGAGGCGTTGCTTCGACTCAACTCACCTGGTATCCTTACATCATTACACGTTACGTTCCTCAGACTTTCTCTTCTTTCCAAGTCTTATCATTATGCTTTACCGGTTATGGAAAGATGGATATTCCAGTTTCCCGCCAGTTCAGTCCAAGCCTACCGCAAGCATATCAGTCGTCCCTTGTGTTCCGAAGACACTTTTGGCGACACTTTCATCTCCGATGCATCTGGCTTCTCTGCAAAGCTGACATATCGAGATCATATGAGATTCTTCCTGTATGGCGCGATGATTTACTTGGCCCTGAAAAAATGGGATAAGGCGTTACATTGGCTAAGCGTCGTCGTATCGTCCCCTGTCAATGACTCTGTCAGCAAAATCATGGTTGAAGGCTATAAGAAGTGGGTATTAGCTAGCTTGCTAGCGCATGGAAAGGTAGTCAGAATGCAACAAAACATCCAATATACGCTTATGACTGACATACGCTGTTGTTATAGTTGATCTCATCGCCTAGAGTGATTTCTGCACACGTTCTGAAAGTATTCCAAACGTTAACAAAACCTTACGCATCCTTGGCAGACGCTTTTGAGAGGGGCGACCTTCCAAGGTTGAGAGCTGAAATTGATATTGGTCGATCTATTTGGCGCGCTGTATGTTAGCAGACGAGGGTACATTTATCAACATAGCAGATAGGCTGACCTTCTTCTAGGACAATAACGAGGGCCTGGTTTCTCAGCTGTTCCATGCCTACAATTCGTTCCTTGTTATGAAGCTAGGAAGAACTTTCTCGGCTCTCACTACAGCGGATGTGGCACAACGCACACTTGCGCCGTTGGCATTCTCTGCAAGTATCGAAGAGTTCGTGGCGTTGCTCGTAATGTCTGGCACCCTCAGCGCTACTCTACTACATCTACATGGTCAAGCAGATGCAACAATGCTTCGGTTTCTTGCGCGCAGTGAATCTTACTTATATGGAGAGATATCCATGCGAACACGCTTGGTCGAAGAGGCTCGGGTACTAGGTCTAATAACGAAAGATGCTAAACAATGTAGCAGTGAGTTGCAGCTGGGAAACGAGAGTCTCCAAATCTTATCTAGAAATCAGAGGTGGCCTGATGCGTCAAGAGTCAGTGGCGATGCTGTTGGAGAATCAGATGGTGGTCTGGACATCGATGAAGACATTATGGGAGATGGTACCTGAAGTACAAGGAAACATCAGTGAATACCATGCCGACCTTGACCATATTCAATAGCGGAACTAGAAACAGGGCTCAAGCAATGTGTAGCCCAAGCCGAATTTTGCCAACAGTCCTGTATTTGTATGGTCAGCCTATCATGGCGCGCTCGGTACATCAATTTATGCTGTCTCCTGTTCAGGTCACTGCCTCCTAGGGGATATGTGGGTATCATTAATAACGGCTAATAGGGAAGCTGCGGCGTCTACCATGACTATAGCTATCTTACCCCAGAGTAAATCAATTATATACAGATATGGCCATAGTATGAAGCACGTATTAATGGCCCTAGCTTAAAAATCTACACAAATCGCGTGGCAAATGAATAAATTACGCCCATAGCTCATTGCGTTACCATGCTTAGGCCTCAGATATAAGTTGGTGTTGTCATTCTTCACGCGCTTGCACTTAAGCCTTCTTTTACAAGCCCTGGTTAACTGCAAAGCATATCAAACTAACATTCATAACACTTAGGCAGGTTGATGTATGATCAGCATGCGATACCATGCCCAGATTGGCTATGCTGCTCCTTCGATCTCCTACAAAGCATCTGCGACATCATGAAATGGCACACGTCTTCATCAGACCAATAGCTTAGATGGCTAGCAATACTAGCAATCATTGATATATCGAAGGCCCCCCTTTGCAAGATCAGCGATCTGTTATTGGTTGAAAAAGTTAAAAGCATTGAAGGTAACAAGCAGGTGTCTTACTCTTGTATACTATAGTCAACCCTTCCGTTGGAATTCAAAGCCCTCACTTTTGCATCTTCAATCATAAGCCTCCTCCCATGATGATCGTTCCCAAGTGATTCAAAAGTGTCCCCTAAATTGTTCTGGGAATCCCTCGGTTTGCCGCGCTCCCCAGCCTTACGATAACCCTCATAGAGTGTTTCTAAATTCGAGTCAATGAGCGTAGGATTTCTGAAATCTTCTGTTTGATGAAGAGAGTCGGGGTCAGAGGCTAATGAAAGTGTTTTCTGGGCATGCAGAGTTGAATTAAGGCCTGCCTCGGAGGATGCGGTTTCCTCTGAAGTAAGGCCAAGGCTGCGGTTAAGCAAACTGCTTGCGACACCGGATGTGAAGTTCGTCCACAATGACCCCACACTTTGTCCGACACGACTGCTAATTAATGAGAGACTCTGACCCGATGTCGTCCAAATCCCTCTCTTGACTGACGGCAATGGCTGGGGTTTAAGTGATGACATTGCTGGTGAAATGAGAGGCTCTAGACGGTAACTAACCGGGTCAGACGGATGAAAAATATTGAACAATTGTCGGCATTTTGGAGAGGATATCGAAGCCAGAGTGTGGTGTTGAAGCGTGTCCTTCCCATGACCATGAGGCGCAGAAGAGCTAGTTTGTGACTTGACAGTCACAGCCTCGCCTTCAGGACGGTTTGAAGATGCATAGTACCTATGTGGTCGCCCAGCAATGGTTTTCCCCTTGAGCATCTGAAACAGTGCTATTGGAGACCCCAAACAAAATAAATCCTCACAGTCAAAGCTTAAAGAGTCGCCCTGTATCACTTTGTGACATGCCTCGTCATAGCCACGATGCGAGGCTTCAGTAGGCCGTGAGTTTTGCTGTTCATGACAGAGGATATCGAAAAGGATGGCGCTACCAAGCGAATGCCCACAAAGGCTTACAGAGCCCCGAAAAGAAGGGTTTCGCTTCTTAAAAAGGTCCAAGATCCGGTTACACTCTTGTTTGACTATCCGAGAGATATGCTCACAGTAATCACTTTGGTATAGAAGCACATCCATCGCCAAATCTGAGATGAGGCCTCGGACAGCAGGAACATTGTCAAGTGTGATATCGGACAAGCTTGGATATGGGGCCTTCTCGGAGCCTTTCACATCACCCAGATCGAATTCTGTACGGGTTTGGTGCTCCTTTTGATATGGGAAGTCCAGAAGATGCCTCCAGCATCTAGAACAAATTAGCCCTAGCGCGCTAATAGTCTACTCGGAAGAATGAATGAAGATGGAGAGTAGTCCTGATGGCGTGACAAGGGTTTTAAAAAGCACATTACAAAATTGAACCATAAAAACCGGGTACTACTTACACTGGGAGAACCTGGATGCGGCAATTTTCATGCTTGTCCGAAAAATCCGAGTTAAGAGCCTGAAGATCAGGAGAGGCTCTGTAGACACTCTTTAGAGTTTTGCGCAAAACGTTGATGTCGTGTATGAAGTTAACACTCTCCAGGCGCATGCCAAGTCGCTGGCCGATTCCATGAGTAACCAAAACTAGGTGATCGATCCCCCGATCTTTATCCTCAACCTTCCTGGACTCCTCCATCTCCTCTTGTTCCTGCTTGCGTGCTCGCTCTTCAAGCTCAACCATATCTGTCGAAACGCGCTGCTCAACAGTCGGTTTCTCCTCGAGCGAGATATTTTCATCGTCTGATGTTTGGTAACGAGACGTAAATGGTCTAGCCATCTGTGAAACTAACTTTTCTTGAGTATCCTCAGGCAAGACGTCCTGTAACTCGTCCCCAGATGATTTCGTTTCGACGCAAGTCTCATGCCCCGCCTCTTTTTGTTTTTTAGTTTCAATATAACCACGTACGAGCTTTGTACCTGGAACGCCACCTAGCTTTTGATAGACCGTTGTGCTCACCCTGGACATAAAATCATCGTTCACCAATAACGCGGTCTTAGAATCCTGATAAGTCACTATACTATTCATATAGGCACCAAACAGACGGTACGCTTCAGGTTCACTTCTAGGCACAGAAGTTGTATGTCCCGCATTCTCAGAGTCATTGGAAGATCCGGGTCCTGTAGGCAAGTAAGCCTATGACTTCGCGAAGACATATTTTCAGTCTTACCTTTTTCACTACCATTTGTTCTCACAGAAAACTTGGAAGAATAGGCAGGGCTTGTATACCGCCATGGCTTTGACTTGAGGTAACCTTCTTCAAGTTGGGTAGCTAAATTTTCTTCACATGGTTTAATTGTCGACCCGTCTTGGAAGAACCAAGTTCCGCGACGGACTTCGTAGACTGGACCTATCCAGTAGGCTGGCCGGAGCTCCCTTTGTTCAATAATAACATCAAAAAGCGAGTCTTCGTTAACAGGAACCTTGGTCGGCTCGGACGACGCTTCTCCTATCGACCTGTTGTATGAGTCGTGCTCGTTCTCGGCATCTGTCCGTAGAAGTGCTTGAAATGCATCTTCTATGGCTTGGGAGTCTCTGGATATGAACGGGACAAACTTCTTCGGGGGCGCTAAAGGTTTTGTGTCACCCTTTTGATCGCGGAGCCCAGGTTTCCATTTGGGCGAATCCACAGCATAGAACCACCTAACCTTAAGCGGAGGACAGTCCTTGGGGTAGCGACGGGAACTCAGCCCATGTCTATGTGAGACTGTATGGTCCTCTCCTCGAGAACGTTGGAGGAGCTCTTTCGTACCGATGTCAGGCTGCGGGGTTGTACTTCTAGGGGTTTTACCCGGTGTAAAGGCCCCGAAGAAAGTCCCCTTTTGACTTTCCTTTGACATGAAGCTCTTAAGAGCCCGATATGACGGAGCGCGAGCCAACGCGTTTGGTAGCAAGCAAATACGATGGCTATTAAATATGGTGACAAGACGGTTAGCTTAGAAGAAGGCCACGTAGTTAGACTGCGCGATTGTGGATCAGCAATAAGGTAGAACGAGTTTATCTCAGATGATCACAGCGCTGAATTGGTGTATGCTGACCAGATAAAGTTCTATTCACCGTTGTTCTCTTCGGCTTCTACTGTCGTTAGTTCGTGGTCAATTAAGCATCTCAGAGACTATATAATGTGAAGCTGCAACCGTTTTCTTGGCAAAGCCGAGCTCCAGGGACTTGGGTTGTAGGAAACGACTACTTAGTTGGGATAATCGTACAGTAAGTCGCTGGCGTGGCAATGAGGAAACCCTTGGAGCAGACATCGACTGATTGACTGCAACTAGATACTGTCAGGGGCTACGCTACTGTATGTCTACAAAGTAGACTACCCTATGCCCGACCCAGGATCACCTAAATAGGATGCCGACGAATACTACGTACGGACTGCTATTACTTACCACCGCAAAGACCGTAATTACCATAGAATACAGAAGCGTGGCCGTGCTGATCACGTGTACCAAGCGAAGTACTTAATGTGTGGGATTACCTCCTCCAGACATATCCATGTCATGGAAGATTTATGTAGGGGTGTTTTTTTTTTTTTTTTTTTTTTTTTCTTTTCTTCTTCAATTTTTCAAAGAAAGAGATCTGAATCCACAAGGTGATCGAGCCCTACCTTTTCGGCTTGCAATTACTACAGAGTACTTCAAAAGCAGTACGTAGCAGTACTACTCCGTACTCGCAACCCCCACCTTGATTTCCCCACTTTCCTAGTAGGTAGAGGAAAATAGCGCAACTACGTACCTAGGTGCCTAAGTACGCCGTGCTTACTCTAATATAATAATAGTGCCTAGTGCAGGCTGCCAACTTCTTCTTGTACCCATCTCTGATTCAAATTACATCATCAGGCCGGTTACCCTTTCATACTGCTATATCAATACGCTTCCAAAGCCTATTGTAATTCCATTGACGTTTCCTCACTACTACTCTTAACTTGCCAGCCTGGATTGGAAAGTACCCGAGCAAACCCCCTGAGGATGAACGTGATCAAGCTCCAAAGGCAAGTCAATCGCCCCGATGGATTATCCAGCCATTGCGGGAATTGCTCAGCGCCGACTGACTCTGTAGCGCAGAAAATATCCGCAGTTCGAACAGTCGGAGATCTTCTCTCTTCAGGATGCATTTCGAAAGCTGGATGTTGATGATAAAGGCTCCTTAGACGAGGCAACTGTTATTAAGGCCACCCAACAATCAGAACGAAAGCCCTATGATGTTGTGCGTCAGGCCTTGAAACAAGTTGAACTTGACAGCTCTCGTCGAGTTGAGCTCGAAGATTATGTGGACGTCAGTATGCCACTATTGCTGTGTCGTTTTGGTCGCCCCTTTGTACTGTTATCGCTAAGATAACCCTCAACAGCTTATTTCTAGACTCCGCTTTGCATCGACGCAAAGCCAGGCGGCTTCAGCTCCTGCACCAGTGCTTCCGGGGAATGGAGCCGGTCCGTCTCGACATGTCTCCAAAGGCAGTATAGGAGGCAGGATCCACGTCCAAGGTTCCTCCGCAAATGTGACGCATACTATAAACGAGGATGAGAGAACCGAATTCACTAGGCATATCAATGCTGTCCTTGCTGGTGATCCAGACATTGGTCACTCCCTCCCCTTCCCCACCGACACGTTCGAAATGTTTGATAAATGTAAGGACGGCTTGGTGTTGGCGAAGTTGATCAACGATAGTGTCCCGGACACTATTGATGAGCGCGTTCTGAACAAAGCCGGGAAGAAGATAAAAGAGCTGAATGCATTTCATATGACTGAAAACAACAATATTGTGATCAATTCAGCCAAGGGTATTGGTTGTTCTGTTGTGAACATAGGAAGCGGCGACATCATAGAAGTGCGTGAACACCTTATTTTGGGTTTGATCTGGCAGATCATCCGCCGGGGTCTCCTGGGCAAGATTGATATCAAGTTGCACCCTGAACTGTATAGGCTCTTGGAGGAGGATGAAACTTTGGAGCAATTCCTCCGCCTTCCACCAGAACAGATTCTTCTGCGCTGGTTCAATTATCATCTGAAGAATGCAAAGTGGAACAGAAGGTATGTTGCAATCCCTGACAGAAAGTTTCTAGCCGTGACACGACGAATAAAACTACGATAATAAAGATGCAGCCTACTAACCGCCGTTATAGGGTGACAAATTTCTCATCTGATGTCAAGGATGGTGAAAATTATACCGTACTCCTGAATCAGTTGGCACCAGAGACCTGCTCTCGGAGTCCTCTTCAGACTCAGGATGTTGTTCAGAGGGCAGAACAAGTCTTGACAAATGCGGACAAACTGGGCTGTCGGAAGTTCCTGACACCCTCCTCGCTCGTCGCAGGGAACCCGAAGCTAAACCTGGCGTTTGTGGCGAACTTGTTCAACACTATTCCAGGCCTCGACCCAATCACCGAAGAAGAGAAGCTTGAAGTCGAAGATTTTGATGCAGAGGGCGAGCGAGAAGCCAGAGTTTTCACACTATGGCTTAACTCTCTCGATGTACAACCTGCTGTTAATTCTTTATTCGATGATCTTAGGGATGGAACTATATTGCTACAAGCATATGACAAAGTTATGCCTGGCAGTGTCAACTGGAGACACGTCAATAAGCCTCCAGTTTCTGGGGGAGAGATGATGCGTTTTAAGGCAGTTGAGAATACTAATTACGCCACTGAGCTTGGGAAACATGTGGGATTTTCCTTGGTAGGTGTACAGGGAGCGGATATCACTGATGGTCAACGAACTCTCACACTTGGGTTGGTCTGGCAATTAATGCGCCGGGATATCACAAATACGCTCTCAGGCCTAGCCAAACGTATGGGCAAGCGCGAGATAACAGATTCCGAGATGATCAAGTGGGCAAACGAAATGTCGCACCGCGGTGGCAGATCCTCGTCGATACGCAGCTTTAAGGACCAGTCGATCGCCTCAGGCCTTTTCCTCCTTGACGTGCTTAATGGCATGAAGAGCAGCTATGTCGACTATGATCTCGTAACACCTGGTCGCAACGATGAGGAGGCGTACGCAAACGCTAAGCTGAGCATCAGTATAGCACGAAAGCTAGGTGCCACAATTTGGTTGGTACCTGAAGATATTTGCCAAGTGCGCTCTCGCCTGGTGACTACTTTTATCGGTAAGTTCCAAGAACCTTGGACCGTGGCGAGCAGCATTCAAATTACTAACACCATGCGACTAGGCTCTTTAATGGCTACACACGAAAAGATGCAGTGATGGATCGGCAAAGATGTACACCAGCGGTGCACTGCGTTTTCTCTATCTATTCCTTTGGTGTGCAATACTAACAGTCCCTGGGGTATATGTACGTACTAGTCATGATGCAGACAATAGCAAGATGCTTCAATCCTTACCAACTTCCGTCTTGGAATGACTGTAAGACAAGAATGATGTACATATGTGTAGGCAGTTCACACCTACCATTCTTTCCCCGCCTTGAAGCCGAGACTTCTGACTCTACAACTGCAAAGTCGCCCCAACCATATCACCAAGTGCAAATAAACCATAGACTAGAGTGTAGCCTTCAGTCCAGACTCGTATAAGCCTTGGAGGCAGACACGGCAGGTCAATACTTAGTCTTCCGTATAGCTCTTACCTTGTATGTCTCCC
Source organism: Aspergillus phoenicis ATCC 13157 (assembly GCA_003344505.1). Lineage (NCBI taxonomy): Eukaryota > Fungi > Ascomycota > Eurotiomycetes > Eurotiales > Aspergillaceae > Aspergillus > Aspergillus phoenicis. The sequence continues at coordinate 18,105 of KZ851890.1, forward strand.
CACAACCTAGCATGGCGACCATTTCTACAGACTACAGAGTTACAGATCGTTTTCGAAGCGGTGTTGCAGGATATGCACGAAGTCGACCGGTCGTGTGAGACGGTAAAGGTCAATGATCATCGACTATATTAGAATGCGAGTTCAAGACGGATAACGGATCGCTGTTGATCGTGACGAAAGGACGAGACAGTGTGGCGATACGATAAACAAGAAAAAAGGCCCGCTCGACGTTCGTTCGGTCATGATTCGAGCTGCTGACCATGATAAATACCAATGTTAAGCAATAGTACCAAAGCCCCAATGCCTCGTATCTTGCGCCAGCACTTCCAGGAGTTGGCCCCTTCGCGTTCTCTCTGCTAATGAACACTGCAATTTAGAAGTAAATGGCAAAGGAAAGCACAGAGGAAGAATCAATGCAAATGAAAATATTAAGAAGCAAGACAAGAGAGCAATGGAATGAAAAAGAAGAGCGAACAAGCATGGGGTTTGAAGAGGGGAACGGGAGCTTAGGGGAGGGTCAGGACAATAGCGCCAGTATTCAACAGCGATAAAGCGAAATAAACATCCAGGTCGATCATCAACGTGCACTGATGACTTCTTAAGCTTCACGTTCTACCTCTCAGGCCTTGGAATACGATCCGGCACAGATTGACGTCTTTGGCCGGGTGCATGATACGAGATCTGATAGTTCATGAAGCCAAAATAACCTACTCGGCTGTATCAAGCTCATCATGAGCTGAGGTCAAGGGTTCTAAGGGGACTGCGGCAGATGATCAGCACCGATTAGGAGTGGGTACATGTATCAAAGAGCAAACCTTTCCTGTCTTCACCGTTTGGGATATTCTCCCGCTCGTCCTCGCGTCGTTCACGATCGTCATCACGGCGCTCTCTTTCATCCTTGATATCGCGATCCCTCTCATCAGGGCTTCGAGAGCGGTCACGAGAACGTTCACGGTCCCGATCGCGGCGATCATAGTCGCGGTCACGGCGGTCATAGTCGCGATCGCGGCGGTCATAGTCGCGGTCATGTCGGTCATAATCCCGGTCGTACCTGTCGTCCCTTCGGGGAGAATAGTCGCCACGACCACGTCTAGGGGAAGGAGAGCGGCCACGTCGTGGCGGAGTACGGTCACGTCGCCGGTCCCGACCAGAATCGAAACGCCAAGAAGCAGATGGAGGAGTACGTGCCCACTTTGGCCATGTCAGTCAAGTTATGAAATCCGAGTCTTCTACTTACCTCAATTTTCAACAGATCATCGCGGCCAATTCGCTTGTTATGCATTTCATGGTATGCATCATCTGCGTCACGGCGGCTCTCGTACTCCACAAAGGCAAACCTTATGTCATGAGCAAGTAACATTTAGGGTGTGAAGCCTCGATTAAACATACAGTCTGCTGGAAGGGGTACGTGGCGCTGGGATGTCACAGCGGACAAGACGTCCATATCTAAGTCAATGTTAGAAGACGATCCACATGCATTTCAATTATTAAATATATGGTGCAAGGCAACTGTGAGAGGAAATCTCTTTCGGAGGATCCCCCTTCAAGGAGTCCCCTCTCCAAGGAAATCGGATTAAACAAGCAAATCTCTATCACAATATGATATAGAGAGCGGCACCGACGTCGGTTTGCGGGACTCAGCCGAGGTGAATTGCGAGAATGGACACGGGTCGTATAGTCATGGTAGCGCGTAGCAATCGATGAGCGGCACGTACCGTTCGAATTCGTAGGCAAGGTCGCGAGCTCGTGTCCCGTGCCCGAAGCCGGTGACATAAAGCGTAGTACCAGGTCGAGACATTGTGTGTTAGCCAGTGAGGTTGTAAGGTTGTATGCTGGACTATGTAGGCAAATCAACAATGGGTGGTGTGGATGCGAGTGAAGCAAGAATGGGCAGGATGTAAGGAAGTCAGAGACAATTCAGGAACTACAGCTAAGTTTGTATGCCACAAGCGAAGTATCCAGGGATGTTCTAGTTTCCTATTACATAATATCTGAGTCAGTAATATCTCAAAAACGGATACACATGATAAGATATGTCTCTTAAAATGAAATCGCTGGAAGTAAAGAAAAGGTAAAATCTGGATTAAGAAAATGCAGAATCTTACATCTTATAAAAATTATTTACTTAAGGAACTAAGGTTTCATATCACAACTAAGATCTGAGGCTAGGACGCTAATAGTTGCTGAGATGTTATTTTATCATTTACTGATGCCAGCAGCACTGCTGTACTGTATTAATAATAACAATATGCTTCTCGTCACTCTTGATTCGTAGTTAGCGATCGGATGGGGTTATTACGTACTCAATATTACTAGTGTCTAGTTTGTCAACACCTATATCAAGCTAATGCCGCCCTTGCAAAGCGGGAAAATCTTTCCTTTCTTTCAGAAACCTTTTGACTTGGCAAATCATTTGATTTGATTTACTTCAAAACGCAACAGCCTCTCTTAAAATGAATGCCGAACTACATCAAGTCCAGAAAGTGTGGGAGCGTATCCGCACTAACAGTCCAATTTATGCTTTTCTCCTTCAGGATATTGACATTTATGATGCCGGCAAAGGTGTATTTAATGCGCGACTGCAAGTCGCCCCTCATCATCTGAATTCAAAGGGTACCTTGCATGGCGTGTTCTCAGCCTGTGTCACTGACTGGGCGGGTGGATTGGCGATCGCATCGTCCGGTCTCGACTCAACGGGTGTCAGCACCAATATTCATGTCAACTATCTCTCAACAGCAAAAACAGGAGACTGGCTAGTAATCGAAGGTCGCGCTGACAAAGTTGGGCGGAACCTTGCTTTCACAACTGTGACAATATCGAAGCAGACTGACTCTAATGGGAGTACGATTGTTGCACAGGGGTCTCATACCAAATATATTAAGGCTCAATAACGGTTTGGACAGTTTTATGAACGAATAACGATTGGGCTAGCCGGGAGAAAAACACAGTGGTTTATGTAGACTTTCATACAAGCGCCGCAGTCTTCTTTGCATCTGGCATGAAACGCATATACTTTGAATGCTGGATTCACTCGGATTGCGCATAGCAATTTCCATCCTTATTTGCTTTAGATACCTTGCCTTTCAACTGGTAGCGCAAGGTAATATTGGATGGATACACGGCACCATATAAATGAATAGCTCTTTCGCGATTTCAACTACACGTAGGATTTACTTCCCCCATTTCCTTTCGTTACAGGAACTGGAACCAGTCCTGCTACGCATGATTAGGCTTATCGCTTATCCCAAGCCCTGAACTCATATGTCATCGGCCCTCAATGGCTAAATGCAACACGGGATGACCAGAATGTCTTCTCGAGGTAGAGTGCCTTGGTTTTTGTGCGTAGGAGTTAAAGAAGACGCCCTCGCTTTCAACAATGAGTTAGCACCCGAGTCTCGCCACATCCAAGTATTTCAAACGCGGCATTGACATCGCCTGGTTAAGTCTCTGAGTGCAAGTTCTTATTTAATACGGGCCAAGGACTCCGCGCAATGAGTGAATGGGACGGAGTACTACTAAGTAGTATCACCGATCCTGTCACTATCTAAAACAGACATGCGCGCTGTCGCATTATCTATGTATTTCGAACTTTGTCAACGATTACAAACCTACACGTTAGGATATATTAGCCCATTTAATGTCACTGAGAGAGATTCAGATAAAGATGAACATATTTGCAGATCATATTTATACATTACGTGTTGTTTGTATGATAATGTAGTAGCACTCCATAGCTAGTATAGATATAATCCAAATGATCCCCGGCCGGTTGTATTAGGTAACCAAAGCGGACATGCCAATCAGATAACCAGACGTTAAAAGGACAACCGACTTGCTGTCGACGCACAGCCTTGATCACTTGCGAAATCGTGGGTTTCTCGCTTCCTTTATAAGTCTACAAACTGCGTTACGGTCAATGCGACCATCTAATTAAGCCAATTGCTATGGATGAGACTTCCAACTGGGCCGAACAATCACAGCCCAAGAAACCCGAATTAGCTGAGACTCCTCACATTGTGTTGCCGACGAGCTACAACGAGCAGGCTGTGACGGAGAGTTCAAACCCTGTGCGATCAAAAGGAGCCATTGACTCTACACTCCAATTTCTCTCAACATCAAATGGTGAGACTCTTCTGGGTGTCTTCGCATGCTTGGTAGGCGCGACACTCTTACTTTTCGGAAGACTTGGTTTGCTCTTGATCGGAATTGCTGGTGGTATCATCTTGCACGCACAGTGGGAGGCAGCTGACGAAGACCCTACCCAACCATTATCTAATTCACGACACCGAAGGAGAAAGGAGCTCGCCCTGGACATAGCCAGAAGACTACTTGACTGGCCGAAAAGCACGGATTCTGCTGCTGATGCCGGGCAAGATGACATCGGGCAAGTATTCCTCTTTGGGGACACTTCCTCTGCTGATCTTGAATATTCTACTCTTGGCCCCAAGACAGCGGCTGCCCTGAGATCAATTACTGATGCAATCGTGAGGGACTATGTGATGTAAGCTCTCGCCTATCATGCTACTTCATGAGCTTACCAGACCTCGAAAGCTCCTGGTCTAGTCCAATATTACCGCCCGAGACAACATTTCCTCTATCATGCCGGAAGTTGTTGGCCGAATTTATCTCGTCCCTGTCATCGCACCTCTCTCGTAAACGCTCTGCTGACACTTTTCTGGAACTCCTCACTAACTCATCCTCACTGATCATTGTGTTTTTGGATGAGCTTTCTGCAGCATTTGAGTCCGTTGGCTCCAACGAACCTCCGGAAGAGGTGGTCTTGCGCTACATGGAGAGCTCCCCTGAAAGCGGTCTGGCGAATATTTTAGCCAAAGACCAGCAAAAGAGGAAGCTCGACATTATAGCAGACGATATTCTGGCTAGATTTTTGGACCCAAATGTCTATGGATGCTTGCTGCTCAAAGATTTCATGCGCGAAATGTTCGTGAGCGTTCTATTTGAGTCGACCATTTCGAGTCTTTCGAGGCCAGAAATAATAAATGGCTGGATTATATATGTCTTTAATGAAGGCAAGTCAGAAATAATGACTGCGATAGACGCCGGTGTCGAAGGGGCCCAGGAACAAGTTGTGACAGCAACTAGAGATCTCAACAGCGTAAATGAACCTTCATCCGAGACAACAAGCAACACGAGCCCCGAGCCCGATATCACTGGGGATGAAATACAACAAGAAACGGCAGATGTTGACAGGGCAACAGTGGAGGCCAAAATAGAGGCGAAGCGTCTCAGTGACATGATCACAGCACATGATATGCAGAAGCAAAGCTTAGAGAGAGCAATACGAGACGATGTGCAGGAGGTAGCATTGGATGACAGGATTGATCATGGAGAAGACTTGCCTGCAAACAAGATCGGAGACGATATTATGCAACGCGAAGACTCGGGATGTGATCAAGCAAAGCATATTGGAGTTAATATTGATTTCAAACTGGAAGAAAATAACAGCTCGTCCCCTTTACTCATGCCTTCTAAGAGTCAAACCGCACCAAATTCACCGCCGGAGCCAGTCGTCCTTCATCGTGCATCCATAACGGTAGAGACCGATGCTTCGAAGGTCACATCGAAAGGCCCACTCCGTTCAAAACCAACGTCGGACTATTTACTACAGGTTGAACCTGTATCGACGCGGTCCACTGGCTGGATGGTTTTCCGAAAATATACCGATTTCGAGTCGCTTCACCAAACATTGGAGGCCATTTCGAGACTGCACAAAATCCGGACTTTTGCAGACGATCACCCAGTTGTACCCCCGTGGAAAGGCCAGACGAGATCTGAATTGGCCAAGAACTTAGGGCGTTATCTTCAGGATGCTCTCAGCCACAGGTCTATGGCAGAGAGCGAAAGGATGAAACGATTTCTTGGCAAGGATGAACATCTCGGATCGGACTTCAGTAATCCTTACAGCAAGACTGTATTCCCTTTTCCAAGCCAATCTGCGCTCGAGAATGTAGGAAAGGGCGTGTTGGGCGTTTTATCCAATGCGCCCAGGGGTGTCTCGGGAAGTGGTAAAGCCATGTTGGATGGCATGACAGGGGTATTTGGTGGAGGCAGCAGTAAGAAGCAATCGCCAGATCCAGTGGCAGGCGATAAAGCCGGATCACTAGATCTTTTCAACCAAAGCGAGTCGATTGGCCACGGGTCACAGGAGAAAATTGGGGATTCTACGAGAACTAGGCCGGCTTCGCCGCCGGACAGATCTCTCACACGCAAGACATCTGGGAAGCCAGGTCACCCTCCTGAAGAGAATTTCCCGGATCGAATCGAGACGGCCACGGACTATCCAGAATTTTCCGACAGCTCAGTTCAGACAACGGATGCAGGGCGCACTGTGGCTTCTACACAACCGTCTCCTTCTGCCGGGCGATATACTTCGGCTGGCCTACGTCAGTCTCCTGGTGGGACACAAGATAATTTTCACACAAACAGCGAAGGGCAAGCACCAGATGCTGAATTAAGTGACTACAGGAGTCGAAGCAACCCTATCACGCATGAAGAGACGCGTATAGCCGTGGAACTCATATTTGCGGTAATCAATCAACTATACACTTTGTCTTCGGCATGGAACATACGCCGGACTCTACTTAATGCGGCAAAATCGTACATATTACGCCCCGGAAATCCTCATTTGGAGACGATCCGTGAGCTACTCCAGGTATCAATGATTGATTCAAATACGTCAGATGAAGCAATTGGGCTATATCTCAACAAATTGCGTGAAAGTGCTCTCCCAACGGAAAGCGAGTTGGAAAACTGGCCGCCGCCTTCCACCGATACTGAGAAAGAACGGCTGAGGGAGACGGCTCGCAAAGTCTTCGTTCAAAGAGGCTTACCCCAGGCTCTTACGAGCGTTATGGGAGCAAATGCCAGTAAGGAAGCTTTGGAGAAAATTTTTGATTGTCTGCAGGTACAAAATCTCGCTCGGGGTTTCGTATATTCTCTTTTTTTGCAGGCTCTTAAGGCCGCTATCCTCTAATCCGAATATCCAGGGAGGGACTCGCTGATTATTAGCGACCATTAGCGATCACAAGAATACCGTCACATGTATAACCTAATGATCGGTTCCTGTTTGTATCTCTAGTTAGTTGAGCATTACGTGCAGTTTCTGTGATAACTAGTCAATTAATTGTATAAGTAACATAGTTCCCATCTAGACCGGCCACCAGCCCGGGTCAGCTATCTATATAATACCATACAAATAATTCTTTTTCTTTTCCTTTTTTTTATAGATTTGGTTTTACTACTGATATTCATGGGTCTAAAATGGAGTATAAATATTTTAGAGATAATCAAAAGTATTATCAGTATTCTTTCCAATGTTTAAAGCGTGCAATCATAGTAAGAATAGTATATATATTTTCTAGATATTCTAATGGTATTAAGTCATAAATAGAAGACTTTATAGAAATTCTAATAAACATTGCAGCATTTTTTATATTTAGATATGGACTTGTATATTAATATCTGCTACACTGGCTGAGATATTTTAATTTAGAAATAATATTAATTGTATAGTAACATGGGTGGCCGACCGGGGAGGGTGGCTGGTTTGGATGGGAACTAACTACTACATTACTAGATTGACGATGATTCAATGGTCGGGTATAGTCACGTGATGTTACCTACCAAACCGGCGGTCCGTTTACCCCTACATATAGTCAATGAAGAAACTGAAAAGCTCGTCCACAATGAGCTTGCAAGAGAGAAATTATTAACGCATCCGTGTCTTTCTAAATACATACAGCGGTAAAACTACGTTCGCCCCTTTCGGTTTATCGGCCCCTTTCCTTGGCGGCAGACGTAGTTATGTCTTTCAGGGCCAGAAAGCGCGTACCAGACTCTGAGAGTGATTTCGTCGACGGCTATCGGTCATCAAAAAGGACAAGGGGAGATGTCTCGAAGAAAAACACAGACTCTCGTCATTCTGGTTCAGTTGCTGACCAGGGGAAGCTTGACTCGAATGGAGACCTTTATTGGGAAATCTCCAAAGCACGCCGTGTGACCATCTCATCTTTCCGTGGAAAGACCCTGGTCAATATAAGGGAATATTACGAGAAGGATGGCCACGAGCTCCCTGGGAAGAAGGTTGGTTCCCTTTTTATACTAAAAGGCTTTGCTACGAAACTCATCGTTTGCGCAGGGGATCTCTTTGCCAATTGATCAGTTTTCCTCTCTTGTGAGCTTACTACCTCATATTGAAACCACTCTTCAGGATAAAGGAGAATCAATCCCCCGACCACAGTATGATAGTGATAGTAAAATCAACAGTGAGAATAAAGAGGCCGGTGATGACTCCGTTGATGTTTCGGATGAGGACGCGCGCCGGAATATCGAAGCGACAAGTGAGGACGATAGCGATGAGTAGGCTTGCCCACTAAAGGGGCTAGAACTACCTCGAGGCAGACGGTCTGGTTTATTCAACAACGCCATCGCTGCTTATCTATCCCTGGGTTCCACTGGCGCTGCATTATAATGGGAATGAATGAATGGATCGGTTGGATTTATTATGAGCAGGTATGCAAGGCGTCGAATATGCCATGAAACTCGCTCCAAACCACGAGAGTACGTATACAAGGTTTTTAAATCGCTTCCCAAATGTCCTGTAGCTTTCAAGTATATCCAGCTAGTCCCTTTGATTTCCAGTTGAAATCCTACCAGAAGTCTAGTACAAAATGTCATTTAACACCTTATCGCTACTTATCGGTCACCCTAGCACCTCTTGCAACTCCAGTAGACCTACATACCGATCGATGCCTTTAGCAGGCAGTTGCTTTCTGAGGAGTACTGAAAAAGTTAAGGCAGTTGTTACCTGTGTATCGCTCCTGTATCACAACTAGAAGAACACAATAACAGGTGGCCATTTTGTACACTATAAAATAAGTATATTTGGGCTATTCAATGCGTGTCTGGCATTACCGATTTCCATTTGGATGTTTCTGCCCGTAAATGTTCATATTCCTAGACAGATCTGTCGCTTTCACACGGTGCTCAGTCTATTGTAGCGTGGGTACATGAACCCTTGTGGAGAATCAAGACGCATACTTGGGTTCTCTAATACGGAGTTTGAACCTCCGGGACAACTACACAGTGCTTTGGACTTGTCTAGAATTTATGGAAGTAAGGGAAAGTGGTATTGTGAAGCAACTAACTCTGATATGTTCAATCGCGTTTCTGACATTAGTTACATCCCGACACCCAGCCTCTGGGGCACTAGAGGGCGCCTTGACATCCATTTACTAATGGTGCCTGTGACTAAATAATATTAGTATTAAAGAGATGTCAAGAATCCGAGGGGAGAGAGAGATTGAAAGCGACGGGAAGAAAGAGTTTGTTTCTGTATGAGAGGGTATTATCTGAGATACATGCAACGCAACTAGCCACTGTGTTGAACTACTAGGAGTGTTACCTTCGATGTGAAAACAAATTAGTAGGTTCTTAAAGTACTAACGTAATCAACGGTCGGACGGGCCACACGGTCAGGCGGGCCACCTGGTAATACTATACAAAAGATATCTTTTTAAACACAATATATCTCTACCACCCAGGTCTAGAAGAATTAGATTTTTTCTATATAGATTTAAAATAGTATAAAGAATATCTATATACCTTCCAAAAATTAATATAAATCTATTTAAAGACTTATCATGTTACAATATCTGTATTTTATATGTATTATATAAGAATCTGTTTTTATTATGAAAGTAAAAACTTTTAAAATCTGAAAAAATCGATGGAATACTTATTCATATATATATAATCTATCTATAAAGTTAGAGCTTCATAGATGTAGTAATGGTTGATATATTATAGAACTGAAAAGACATCTTTTATATGGGATTTCAGGATGGCCCGCCTGACCGTGTGGCCCGTTCGACCGTTGATTACGTTAT
>KZ851891.1:0-24543 GCA_003344505.1 Aspergillus phoenicis ATCC 13157
GCAAGCCTTATCTACTAAGGTAGGCGGAAGGTAGCTGGAGGGTGTGGCATGAGCGGAGGCCGGTGTGGAGGAAGCCTGGCTGGTGTGGCGGTAGCGCCTCCCAATAATAAAAGAAATAGTAGTTAAGAAAACCAGTAGATAATATTAGATAAAATTTATTATCTCAAGATATAACTTAGCGGAATTACCTATAAAGAATAATAACTTATTTATTATATATATAATATTAGAATATATATTAATTATAATCTAGATGAGCACGCCATTATATTTCTAATATATTTTATTATTATTAGAATCTACTATTCTGTTGTACTTTAACAAAGAATTCTTACAATTATATAGTATAAAAAAGATCTTATAAATAAAGAAGTTAAAGTATTTTAAACACTCTTATACATATAATTTCTATAAGAAATGAATATTTTTATTTATTTATATAATATTAATATCTAGAAAGCAGATACAGGAGCTGTAATCAATAAACTTAAATAAGTAATATTTTAAAAATATTAATTACAATACCGTCCGGCGCGAGTAGAAGAATATTATTAATATAAATAAATATAAAAAGATTCTTTTCTATGAATATAAAGTAATATATATACACATATAAGTATTTAAAGCTGTTAAATATTAAAAAATTATAAAGTATATATAATCTGATAAATTTAAATATTATAAATTTTATAAATCAATTTAGAGTAGCTGATAAAGCAGCTTTTCTATATATAATCTTTCAGTTTATTATTAATTTTTTAAAAAATAAAATATCAGTAGTAGCAGCCAAGAATCTTTTATTATAAAATATCTGGTTACATATTATACAGGACTTTATAAACAGTTTCAATAGTATTATATATAAATCTATTTTATATATAGTTAACTGTAAAAATAATATAATCCCCCAGTAAATGGGGTAACTAATTATTTATTATAATTAATATATAAAATTTAATTAAATAACAGTTCTTAATCTCAGTAATTAAATCTAAGATTTAAGTAGTAGTACAGATTAGAATCCCAGATAATATCTTATTTTTAATAATAAAATATAAATAGTTAGTATTCAAGTATATTATTATTATAAATATATTTAATATTAATATTTAATTAATATTTAAGATAATTTTATAAAATAATAAACTTATTATATATTTTACTATATTTCTTAAGTAGAAATATCCAACAGTTTTAAGAAATATAATTAGTAAAGATAATAAATAATATTTAGTTTTTTTATAGAGACAGAACTTAGAGAATACTGATAAAATATTTTTCTTAATATTAGAAATAATAATATATTTAATAAAATCATAAATTTTTTATTTAGAAGTATGAGCCGTATAATAATATATAAAATAAATTAAAATTAATAAAGAAATTATCTTTTTACCAATATTACTAGTAAGATTAGACAGTAATAAATATATTAAAATATTATGAAAATATAGATTCTGAATTACTTTACAGTTTATAATATTAGTTATATATAAAAAGTATTAAATATTTTATAGTAGTAGTAAAGCTAGTAGTTATTATATTAAATAAAAATAATAGTTTTTTTAATTTTAAAATATATATAAATATCCTAACGCGCTAGCTGCTTATATAAAATAAAACTACACAAAAATACCAGCGCGTACCAAGCGCGGTTAATTTCTAAAAATTTATAAAATTTATTTTATTTCTATTAATTTAATTAAGATAGTATTATAGCTAATAATTTAAAAGATTTTATTAATAGCAGTTTTAACTGTACGTACGCAGGGAGTAAAAAATATAAAATATTATTTAAAATAAAATATTATTTTATTATTTAAGTAGTTTAGAAATTGGTCTTCTTAAGTTATAATAATAATATTAAAATAAACTATTATAATATAAGTATTAAGAAAATTAAAATTAAAATTAATTATATTAACTGATAGTATTCCAGATGATATTACAGATGAAATAAATATAATTATTATATTAACTTAAGTATTTATAACTATTTTGTTATTCAGATTTAGTAAGTACTTATTAAAAAGTAATTTTTATAATATTTATGAAAAATATATTATATAATATTCTTATCAGCAGTATTAAGTTATTCTCTTTTATATTATATAAAAATATTTATTTAATTTTTATTATAACTTTAAATATTATTATATTTATAATTATATCTGTATCCGCAGCCGCGACCGCCGCGATTACTACCTCAGATATTATTATTAATATTATTGATATTATTTTAAGATTTATTATCAACTGTATGTATAGTTAGCTGGGAGAACTGATTTTTATATATTTAATAAACAGCTGTAAGATAGATATATTCTGAATTATTATAAAGAACTATAGAAGTTCAGTATAATTATTAATAATTTTAATACTATAAAGCTAATTAAAAGCGTTTATATAATATTTAAAAAATCTTTTAATTACTTATATTATTATAGTAAATAAATAATTATAGTAAAATTAGAGATTTTATATACTTTCTGGAGAAGAATATATATTTGAAGTATAAAATTATAATTTTAGAAATATATTATAGAAAAAATTTTATAATACCAAGAATTATAAAATAATTTAACTACTTCTACCTCTTACAGTTAGAATTATATATAGTAAAATACAGTTATATTATTTAATATTATATTATAGTTTTTATTTAATAAATGAAATATTACTATTATTAATATAAATAGCTAGTATATATATATTTTTATCTTTATTCTCAGAATAAAAACTGATTTTTTTAAAAAAGTATATTTATTCTGAAGCAGGTCCCATGCGTCCGGATCATATAAGTATATATAATTTTATAAATTCTTTTATTATATTAACCAGTTAGTCTGGTCTTCAAGCTTAAAATCAGCTTTAGAAATATCAATATTAAAATAGATCTTTAGATGGTATTATTATGAATATTCAGTCACGCCACTCGCGTGATAAAAGATCTGGTTAGTTAATAGATATCAAATCTAGATATTAAGCCATCTAGACCACCGCGGAGGCTTTTCTACCCGTGAAACTGTATATAATAATAATCTAAGATGTAAAAAGCCTTGAAGAAGACGCTATTCAATAAACAATGTATAAAAATAATGAAAAAATAATAGAAAAGATAAATATTTAATAATTTATTACTATAAGAACTCATAACCTGTGACAGCAATATAGATGATATTATGTATATGTAGGCTAGCTAGCTAACTACGCAAGGAGGTGACTAGGTGGCTAGGTCCGAGATCACGTGATCTCCTTTTACAATCTTATTTAATATTATTAATAAAAAAGATTTTTATAAAAATTTATCTAAAAATATATATATACACAGTCTAAGTCAATCTATATTATAATATAATTAAGATACAAGCGGATACCCATATATTTGAAACTAAAAATTATATAATTATATTATCTAAAAATTTAAAAATTTTAAAAATATTTTCACAAAAAGTAGATAAGTATCTTAGTCTTTTATTTAAGCTTTAATTATATAATTAAACTAAAAAGAGAAAGCAATCTTTATACAAATCTATTTATAATCTATCAGAAATAGAACTTAAAATACTCTGTTAATATATAATAATTAGATTCTAATAAAAATAAATCTAATTCTTATGCAGCCAGGCAGATATATCTATTTTATTTATTTTAAAAGAAAATAATATAATATCTCTGCGTGGATTACTATAATCTAAATATAAATACTATTAAAAATTTAATATCTTTTATTATTAATTAGCAAGATAGTAAATTATCTTAGTAATATAAAGATTTTTATAAAATTAGATTTATATAATACTACTGTACCAAGATTAAAAAAGATAATAAATAAAATATAACTTTCTATATTTAATATAACTATTATAAACATACTGTTGTATCTTTTAGACTAGCTAATATATCTACGATATTCTAGAATTATTTTAACCACTTATTTGATTATCTGCTTGGTATTTACTATATTATATATTTTAATAATATTCTTATATTTTTATAAATTATAAAAATTATATTAAATATATTTAAACTATAGTAGACTATCTTCAGAAATACTAGTTAATAATAAAACCTTAAAATATAAATCCTATACTTCCAGTACTTATTATTTAAAATTTATTATTATATTAAGAGAAGTATTAATAAAAGTAAATTAAGAAAATTAAATTTTGTCCAGAATCTATAATAATACACAAAAGTGGTTATTTATAAAATTTATAAACTTTTATTAATAATTTATTAGAATTATTTATATATTATACTTCTGCTGATAGAACTTACGTGCTAAAATAAAAAAATTCAAAAATATATATAAAAATAAAATAAAATTATTAGTAATAAATATTTCTTAATCAATCTCTCACAAAAAAAATTAAAAAAAATAAAAGAAATATTCTAGATTATTTTATTTTTATAATATTTTAATCCAAGTCTATAAATTAAACTTCAAACAGATTTCTTAAATTTTATAATTAATATTATTATTTTATAATTATAAATAAATAAGATCTAGTACCCTATCACATTCTTCTTAAAAATAATAAATTTAGAGTATTAATATTTTATTTATAACCAAGAGCTACTTATGCTTATTAAAACATTTAAATAATAATACTATTATTTAGAAAAATTCTTAATTATAATTAAACTCAATTATCGTATAATCTTAAAATCTTTTTAAATCCTGTATTCAAGAAAATAAGTCTCCAGTAAACTAGATAAACTAAGCTATTTATAATATTTAATCAATTTTGTAATTAAATACTATCTTGGAAGAAACAATTCTATAAATATATTTAATTAATATCTAGAACTTATTTTTTTATAAACGAAAATTAGATAAAGCTTATTATTATTTATCTTACAGATAAAGCTATAAAAAGATCTAATAAATCTAGAGAAATAAATAAAGATCCTGATAAAATATTAATAAAAAATAACTTAAGTAACTATACTAAAAAATATATAAATATCTAAATATATATTTATAAATAAGAAAAATACTATAGAATAGTAATAGTATACTCTAGAGAATATCTAGTATAAATATTAATAATATAATATATATACTAAGATAAAAATATATATAAAAATAAATAATCTATATTAAAAACTCTAGATTTATTATTATATATTATACAGCAAGCTAGAACTACTACCGCGATCTAACAAGCTAGAAAAACTGGTAATAATATATTTTATCATAAGTTTCTTATCTAGCAGATAATTAAGAAAATTTTATAATATAATTTTAATAAGTATCAATATATACATAAAATTATATTTTATGTATTATATTAGAAAGATATAACTATATCTTAATTTATTGAATTAATATATAAATAAATCATATCTATTATCAGAAGTAAGTAAAAGCTAGTATTAGATAAAAATATTATTTTTATAAATAGATACTAAACAATCCTGTATTATTATATAGAGACTGACAAAAATCATTAATTATATATTATTCTCAGATAGATAGTTAAACTGAATATTAAAATAAAATATTTAAATACTATCTACATGCTTACTTTAATTTTCTCTAGAATAATTAAATTAAATAATTATTGATAATCTAGACAATTTATAACAATATAATTTCTAGTACTACAAAAACTGCACTCTATAAGATATCAATAGAATTCGTATTAATTATAAATTGATATAAATTAAGATTTATTATCCAGAGAAATATTTATAACTAAAAACCAGGTTAGAATTCTCACAGAAATCCGGAAATCCTTAATATATTAAATAAAGCTAAGAATATGATAAAAAAGCAGTATAATTATAAATATAGAAGAAATATTCAAGATTAACTAGAAGATTATAATATATGTAGAAAATATTATTATAATCTAATTAAATGAAAAATTGAATTATTATTCAATCAGATTTTATGTAAATTATTAATGTTTAGAATTTATAGTTATAAACTTCAGCTATTATCCAGATATTATGATTCATATTTAATGTTTTATAAATTATTTTTAAAATTTCATTATATATATAAAAACAAGACTTACTAACTACTTACCATACTAATTAACAGAGAATAAAAGTTGTCAATAAAAATATTATTATATAAAATATTTATAAAATAATAAATAAAATTTCTCATGTAATAGTAAGACTATAAGTCTGAGAAAAATTACTTAGAAATCTCTTATATATTAAAAATATTTAAATATACGCAAAATAATCTAAAATTTATAGAAAATAGTTTTTAGACACTGCCAGGCCTGATACTAGTCTAACTTATAATTATGAATTTTATAATAAGAATTATTCTATGTACGCGGAATTATTATTATTTAACAACTAATTATAAAAAAATAAAAGAAAAATATTAAAATATATATTATAATATAGCAGTCTATCTATCCATACTAAACCATATATAATTGAAAGAAATAATTATTATAAGTTAATATTATTTTTTAATATTCTATTTTATACATATAAATAAAATACTCTAAATACAGATAAGAAAAAATAAAATAATAATATCAGACTATTTTTTATTACTCTCGCGGTTAGTTATATAAAATCAATAAATTATATACCAGAAAATTTTTATCAATTTACTAATATAATCTAGCAGAAAATATTACTATACTATATTTAATAATAATAATAATTTTTTTTATAATAATAACTGTTAAAAATAGATACTTACCAGTAAAGAAAATATTTTTATACAAGTTAATAAAAATAACATAATACTAGTATTAGGCACGCGGGGTGCGGTAACATTGAAAAAAAAATTATCATAATAATTATAGTAATAATAGTACTAGAAGAGACTGCAGGGCCTGGAAAAAACAAGAATGAAAATATAAATAATAATATAAAAAATATATAAGAAATAAATTATTATTATTATTTTCTATTAATTATTTAATAAATAATAATATAAACTACCCACACATCTTCTAAAAGAGAAAAGAAAAGTATTAAATCTGATATATATTATATATAATATATAAATCTAGATTATTATTATATAAATTTATAATTTATAATATAAAATTATTTTTCTATATAAAGTACAGCTTATATATTCTTATATATAAACTGCTATACGGAGAAGAAAAATATATTATATAATTATTATTTATAAGAAATATATATAATATAAACAAATATATAGAAAAAAATACAATACAGAAAAAAATTACTGAACTTATATAATTATCATATATAATTAAATAAAATAAATAATAAAATTATTTCTAAATAAATTCATGTCTGCTAGAACACAGAGCTGTAAAATAATTATAAATATTATAAGGGGGCGCTACCGCCACACCAGCCAGGCTTCCTCCATACCGGCCTCCGCTCATGCCACATCCTCCAGCTATCTTCCGCCTATTTTAGTAGATAAGACTTGCACTTTATCAGATAAGGCTTATTTTTTTTAATAGGCAGAATCTTACTACTTATTATTTTAAAATTATTATCACCTGAGACAGAAAATTCAGATCTCAGATACTAAACAGATATCTGAGGTAATAATTAAACTTAATTAAAAAAGCAGTGTTATTCTATCTGTTTAAAAAAGTAAGTCTTATCTGATAGGATGCAAGCCTTATCTACTAAGGTAGGCGGAAGGTAGCTGGAGGGTGAAACATGAGCGGAGGCTGGTATAGAGGAAGCCTGGCTGGTGTAGCGGTAGCGCCTCCCATATTAGATATATATATATATATCTAAAATAAAAAATATATTTAATATTACTCCACCTCCATAGCAGATAAAAAAACATAATTATAATAAAAAACAATACTGGATCACAGTACTCTAATAAGCAGGACTATAATAATTATTATCTTCTTTAATTAAAAATATATAACATCATATAGAATACAGAAATATTAGACAGAATCACGGGAGCATGATCTCTAAGAAAAAAAGTAATATTAAAAGCACAGATATAACTCAGATAGATAAAAGTAAGTTAAATAACTGAAATTAGATTATATAATCTCTTCTTTCTACTTTACATCTCGCTGGCTTCCAACTTTTATAAAAAACCAGTAACTAGTCTAAAGCAGAACAGTAGCTAGCATATTCGCATATGATTAACCTTATCACGTCTTCTACCCCTTCCTAACAGTATTTATATATATATATATAGTTCTAGATACTAGTAATTTTACCAGCTTTTCTGGCATCATGCCTAGCTACTAAAATAATACCATCTGTTATTCAGCTGCTAGGGCTGACATAAACATATATAAATCAATCAATCAATCAATTAAACTATAAAATCTAACCTAGTATTTCTATATCTATATTTCTTCTATTTTTTATTTAAGAAATATGGATAATCTCATATCTTTTTCTTATATATTGTGAAAGAGATCACGTGATCTCGGACCTAGCCATCTCGTCACCTCCTCGTGTAGTTAGCTAGCTAGCCTATATATATACATAATATCATCTATATGCTGTCACAGATTATGAGCTCTTATAGTAATAAATTATTAAATATTTATTTTTTCTATTATTTTTTATTAATTTTATATATTATCTAATTAATAATATTCTTTTTAAGACTCTTTATATCTCAAATTATTATTATATATAATTTTATAGATAGAAAAATCTTTACAGTATATTAATCAGCTCAGTATCCAGATTTAATATTTTATTAACTAATTATAACTTCTATTATACGAGCAGCATGGCTGAATATTAAATATAATATTATTTAAAAATCTATTTAATATTAATATTTCTAAAGTTATTCTGAAGTTTAAAAATTAATCAAATTATTTATCATAATAAAAAATATATGAAATTATCTATGCTTATAAAATCTAGATATATAAGATTTATTTTAGAATAAATATACTCTTTAAGAAAACCAATTCTTTATTCTGAGAATAAAGAATAAATAAATAAATAAATATATATATATATATATATATATTAATTATTTACACTGATAATAATAATACTTTATCTATTAAATGAAAATTATAATATAATATTAATCAGGCTAAATAATATAATTATACTTTATATATAATTTTACTTGTAAGAAGTAGAAATAGTTATTTTATATTTATAATCTTTAGTATTATATATAAAGCCAGTCCCGTGGTATATTTCTAAACATATAATTTTATACTTAAAATATATATTCTTTTTAGAAAGTATATAAAATCTCTAACATTATTATAATTATTTATTTATATAATAAATAAATATTTTTAAATAAGTTTCACTGTATTAAAATTATTAATAAGTATATTAAATTTTTATAATTTTTTATAATCTAAGACATGCCTGCCTTGCAGCTTTTTATTATAAATTAATATATAATTTTAATAAATAATATAATTCTATTATCTATATAAATTTAATTTATATAATTTAAATATATATATATATATATATATATAAGAATCAGTTCTCTCAGCTAATTACATATATATATATATATATATAATTAATAATAAGTCTTAGAATAATATTAGAAATAAGAATATTACCAGTAATAACTATAGCAGTAATCACAGCGGCTGTAGCTGCGGTTGTATATATAATTATAAATATAATGATATTTATAATTATAATAAATATTAAATTAATATTTTAATTTACGATAAAAAAGAGAGTAACTTAATATTATTAATAAAAATTTCATATAATATATATTCTATACATATTACAGAAATTATATTATAAGTATTTATTAAATCTAAATAAAAAGATAAATATAAAGATATAAATTAATACAGTTATTATATCTATTATATTTATATTTTTATCCAGAATTTTATTACATACTATAATTGATATAAATCTTAACTTCTTTAGAACTTAGTACTGTTTTAGTCTCTTTTAATATTATCATTATAGCTTAAGAGGATTAATGCCTGAACCAATTCTATAATTAACTATTTAATTTTAGAATTATTAAAATAATAACTTATTCTAAATAGTGTTTTATATTTTTTACTTTCTGTGTATGCATGGTTAAAATAATTATTAATAAAAAAATTTAAATTATCAGTTATAATATTATATTAATTAAACTAGTAAATAAATAAAATAGATTCTATAACTTTTTAAAAATTAAATATACTTTATATATACAGGTTTTATTATATAATTTTATTTTATATAGATAGCTGGCGGGCCAGGATATTTATACTTATATTAAAATTAAAAAAAATTATTATTATTATTTAAAATAATAAACAGATTAATTATACTATTATAAAAAGTATCTACTGTTTTGTTTATATAATTAGTATTATAAGTTATAAAATAATTCAGAATTTATATCTTTATAATATTCTCATATTATCTCTATTTTCTAATATAAATAGTTCTTTTATTAATTTTAATTTATTTTATATATTATCATACAGCCTATATCTTTAAATAAAAATTTTATAGTTTTATAAAGTGTATTATTAGATTTAATATCAAGAAAAATAATCTACTAGTATTCTATAAATTTTGTCTCTATAAAAAAGATCAGATATTATTTATCTTTAATTAAATCTTATAATTTTAATTTTTTAAAAAGATTTTATTTTATTTAATATTTATAGACTGCTGCCTATACGCAGCTAGACTAGAATATATTATTTTATTATTTTTATTCAGTATATTTTCATTATTACTGGATATTCTTACTTAAAAAATATAATAAATCTGATTATTTTATAAAATTATCTTAAATACCAGCTGATTATTAATATTAGGGGGGCGCTACCGCCACACCAGCCAGGCTTTCTCTATACCAGTCTCTGCTCATGCCACACTCTTCAGCTACCTTCTGTCTATCTTAGTAGATAAGACTTGTATTCTATCAGATAAGACTTTTTTTTTAGCAGATAGAATTCTACTATTTATTATTTTAGAATTATTATCCCCTGAGACAGAAAATTCAGATCTCAGGTACAGAATAGATATTCAGCTGAGATAATAATTAAATTTAATTAGAAAGATAATATTATTTTATCTGTTTAAAAAAGTAAGTCTTATCTGATAGAATACAAGTCTTATTTATTAAGATAAATAGAAGGTAGCTGGAGGGTGTGGCATGAGTGGAGGCCGGTGTAGAGAAAGCCTGGCTGGTGTGGTGGTAGCGCCTCCCTAATATTAAATATATCCATAATAATAATATATCTGAATACCAACCGCTTATATCTTATTATTAAAAATAAAATATAATCTAGAATTCTATTTTATATTAGTATTTAAATCTTAATTTAATTACTAAGATTAAGAATTATTATTTACTTAAATCTTACATTTTAATTATAATAGATAATTAATTACTTTATTTTCTTTAGACTTCTATTATTTTTGTAATTAATTATATGCAGAATAAATTTATATACAGTATTATTAATAAAACGTTTTATAAAATTTTATAATTTAATCAACGGTTGGGCGGCCTACCCGGTTGGGCGGCCCACCCTCCTGCCCGAACTGCTCGATATCATTAAAATAAAGCCTTTAATTCAACACAAATGCTTACAAAAATGCTATATAACTAATTACTAGGTGGTTTAGAATACTGTGTATATCGGTGACCAATATTGAAGTAATTAGTACAGCGTGGAAACACGTGCAAGGAGATCTTTGTAGATAAAAATTAAGATTTAATCTGAATATTTTTATTATTTTATATCTTCTCATTATATTATATTCTGGATTTTTTTAATAATAATATCTTCTGTATAGACAACCTGCTTTCTTAAATTTTTTTTATAATTATTTTTTATAGTTAGTATGTAATTCCTTATTCTCTTTAGCTAATATAATTGAGTTTATTATTACTAGCTCACATTCTTTAAAAAGCTGGTATAGTATAGAGTAAGTAGATGAAATTAGATTCATTTACTATTTTTAAAATAGATGTTCCACAGTATCAGATGTTCCAGTATCTAAATACTTTAAAAAATATTTTATATTATATAATATTTAAAGTACTGAGCTGCTGGATTAATTATCCGGAGTTAGTATTCTTAGATAAAATATTTAACTTTATTAAAGATTATTAATATACTTTAAAATAAACCTCTAAAAAATTAAGTTTATTAATATAATTACAGCTATATTATATTTATACTTTTGAACTATATTTCTGTATATATATTTAAGTATACTAAAAAAATTAATATCAAGAGACTGAAGCAGGTGGGATGAATATACAGATATATAAATAAAAATAATCTTATTAATATAGCTTTGATTAAATTTAGAAATTAAATAATTACTATAACTTTTAAGTACTAGAAGGCTGTATTTATCTACTTATTTATTTTTAATTTATAAAGGGAGGCGCTACCGCCACACCAGCCAGGCTTCCTCTATACCTGCCTTCGCTCATGCCACACCCTTCGTCTTTCTAATTAGAATTGGACTGTATCACGTGATGTGATAAATAATAAACTATACTAAGTAATTACTAATATAACGCGTTTCGTGTTTTATATTGATTTATTACTTACTATATACATAAATCTATACTGATATTATCACTATGTTATCAGTACAGGCATTTAACAGTCTGAGTAATATTAAAAATAACTTTCTAAACTGTGATTTAATTGATAATAAACTTCTTTTAAGAGAACTATTAATATCTTTTAAAATTAAAAATAATTCAGCTATATTATATTCTACAGACTGCTCAGACTAAGCTATATTACTTCTATTTTTAATCAATTATAAATACCTGTCTGAAAAAGATATTCTGAATACTATTAGTATTTTTATATAATAATTTAAATATACTTTAATAATCAAAAACTCTAAATACTATAAAATTAATAGTTAGATATATATTTAATATTTTTATCATAATCACAGCAGTTTCTATCAATCTAGAACCATCAAAGCCAATTAAATC
This sequence comes from Aspergillus phoenicis ATCC 13157, assembly GCA_003344505.1. Classification (NCBI taxonomy): domain Eukaryota; kingdom Fungi; phylum Ascomycota; class Eurotiomycetes; order Eurotiales; family Aspergillaceae; genus Aspergillus; species Aspergillus phoenicis. The sequence goes on from KZ851891.1 coordinate 12,887, forward strand.
AGGTATAAAAATATCTATTTAAAGAATTATTTCTTCTACTGTTCTTTAATAATTAAATTTATAAAAATAAATCTTAAGAATTAAATATATTAATTATAATTATAACTTCAATTTTGTGTATATACATCCCAAGCTCTATTAATTATATTAATTTTATTAAAATACAGCTAGCATCCGGGGTCTAACTGTACTAAATCTTTAATATAATTTATAAGTAAAATATTATTTTAATTTTATAAAATATTTATAATATATAACAGCATTTTTATCAGAAATTTCTTAATAACAGAATACTAATCCAGACTTTTCTTATCTAATTACTAAAAGATAGCAAATGGTTGTTTAACTATATAATAAATACTGATTATTATTTTATAAACCATTTTTATATCTATTAAAATTACTTGAATCTTCTATAAACTAATTTATTTATTTTAATTATAGATTATATATATAAGATTAATAAATATAAGATGCCTATGCTTAATATTATTATAGTTAAAGTAATTTTCTTTATTAATTTTATTTTTATTTATAATAAAAAATAGTTTTTATATAAATTTATTATACAGACTTTTTATAAACTATATATTAATCTCGGAATTTCATTCCCACGCACAATTCTGACTGATAAAAAAAAGTCTTAATAATATCTGTAAAATAATTTTTTCGTCTATAAAAATAATAATTTATATCTGGCATATTAATAAGAATATACTTTTAAAAATATATTTTTATTTATATAAGAATCTTCTATCTACAACAAAAACTTTAGATCTATATAATAATAATACTATGACTTCTTTTTATACAGAAGTTAATAAAAAATAGAAAAAAAATATTTAGATATTAGTAGAAAACTTTTTAAATAAAAACTTATATAAAAGTAATAATATTTTAGAAAGATCTTTAAATAAAATATAATAATAATATCTTCAAGCTTTTACTTTCTTATATTAAGAAAGAATAATTTAATAAAAATATTTAAAAGTATATTTTCAATTATATATAAATAATTATTTTTATTTAAATATATATATTACTTCCCGGGGTGAAGCATCTTACTAATATTTAAAAAAAAATCTCAGAATTTTAGTAGCTGATTATTTATATATTATTTAATTATTCGAAAGAATAATCTTCTACTAATATAATTTATACCAGAAAGCTTTAAATTTTAAGTATATTATTAAATTTGTTAGTATATTTAGAATATCTTTTTTTAGTAATATTCTGACTAGAGTTTCTTATTATATATTATAAAAGATTCTTGATTTTTATAAGAATTTTATTACAGTAAAGAAAATAATCTTTATAGTTTGTACAGAAATAATAAGAATAATATTTAGAATTTTTTATATATATATTATTAAATAATATCTTAATTACTGAATATTATTACAAATTAATTACTTTTATTATTAATAAGATTTTTATATATCTGAGGTAATGCCTGCTCCTGATCCGTAGATAATTATATTAAAATTAATTATTTTTATATTAGTTAAAGATAAGTCTGTAAATACTCTGAATAAATTAATATAAAAGATTTTATTATAAAAGTCCTCAGAATTTAAAAAAATATTTACTAAAAAGAAATCTTAATATTCTCTAAGAACTTTAAGATTAATAAATAATTTAATATTTTTATTATTTTTATCTGATATTCTAGCTGAGGCACTAGATTAAAGATTATAGAATAAATATATTATTAAATATATTAGCTGGAATAATAATAAATATAAGTATTACTAATATAATAATTAATATTCTAATAAGTTTTATTATTTATATAATAATCTAATTATTATTAATACAGAAAATTTTTTTTCTTATCTCCAGCTAGCTCAGGATCTCAAGATTTATTTAAAAATATAATAAAATTAATTAAATATTATTTTCTAATTTAATTAGTCTTATAATATTCTATCTGGCTCTTTAATCTAGCTTTTTATTTAATTTTTTATTTAACTTTCTATTTAACTTTTTATCTAATTTTTTATCTAAATTTCTATCTGGACTCTTATCTAGTTTTTTATCTATCTAATTCATTTTTTTAATAATTAATTTTTTTTATTTTTTTTCTCTCTCCCTCCGGCTCAACCGCGTAGAAAATAGTTAAAAAATATAACCTGATTAAAGATTAAACCAGAGATCTTAAAAATAACTGATTATATTAGAAAACAGTGTCTGTAGATTATTTAAATAAATTATTTTTATTATAATAATCTTACTGGTTAAACTACTAGATTATATATTAATTATATAATAACTTAGTATATGATATGTAGTAATAATATAAATAAAAACAGATATAAAAAATTTTAACTGATATAGCAGTAGTACCTTTCTTATTAAAATATTATAAATACATTAATTAGTCTAAATAATATAATTAAATATTTAAAATATTTATATTTTATTTTAAATACGGTTTTCCATTTTTCTTTTTCTGTAATATATATATAATATATATATATTTATAATATTAAATTTAATAAATTATTTTACTCTTTGTATCTTATTCTGGATTTCTGAGATTAAAAATAATAAATAATAATTTTTAATTATAAATATATTAAATAGTTATTAATTTATATATAATTGTAAGATTCTATTTTTCTTAGCTGTAAATAAAACTTTATATTTTATAAGTAATTTAGATAGTCTGATATTATTTTTTATTAATTAATTATTAATATAATTTTATAATATCTGTGATTCTTTTTCTGATATTAAATATATCTTTTTATATTCTAAGACTTTATTTTTTAAAGAAAAATAATATAATTATATTTTTTATATTAAAATAATTCAGATTATTCTAGTTATTTAAACAGATTCTTAAATTTTTTATATTATAATAAAATATATAAACTATTTTTAGTTATAGTTTAAAGTTTTTATAAATATTCTAGTTCTGTATTATTATACTCAAATTTTTATTTTTTTTAAATTTTTTAATTTATATTATTAAATTTAGATTTTTAGATCTGGCTTTCTGATTTTATAATTTAATATATATAATTCCAGTCTTTATTAATATTATTTAGATATAATTTATAATACTTTTATAATATATTTAATATTTATTCTAATAGATATATTAATTTATTAATATATAACAGTTTTATTACTGTTAATATTTATTTTATAATATCTGAGATATTACTGTTTTCTGAATTTCTTATAATATTTAGTATATTAGATTTTTATTTCATTTTTTAATTTTTTTATAAATTATTTAGTCCTTGCTTCAGCTTTATATTATATAATAGACTGTATAAATCTAAACCTCATATCTGATTTCTATTAATATTATTTTAAATAGTTATAATTTATAAATTGAAGATTCTTGGGTTTTTAATTAATTTATAAATAATTAATTTCTGAGCTATGGAATTTTTAATATAATATTATATTATTCTAGTAGTATCACATCAAAATTCATATATTCAAAATAATCTATTATAATTATAGATACAGTTTCTAATTTAATTATTAATATAAAAATTTCTAGATTTTCTTTATTTAATTTTATAATTAATTCTGGTTTTGCTTTCTGTCTTCCGAGTATACTAAATTATTATATAAATTATAAATATATATAATTTGTAGTTATACCAGAGTCTACTAATACTTAAGTTATTTAATTTAATATAATTACTTAGACTTTTAAGTATTTTCCTAATTTAATAATTACTAATTATTATTTTAATTAATTAAATTTATCTTATTTAAATAAGTTTCTCAGGAATTTTAATTCTTTAATCTTTATAATATAATATATTATATACTGGTCGTCGTAACATGCTAATCAATACATAAATTTATAATATAAATACTATCAGTATTTTATATATAAATAATTTAAATTATAATATAAATAATATTTTTATTTAATTTTAATTATATTTAATACTTTGGATCTGTATCCTGTAATATACTTTTAATTATAATATATAAAATATATATTAATATAATAATATATAATCTAAAAAAGCTCATCATATCTCTTATATCCAGAATTTTTTTTAAAATATATATATATATATATTCTAGATTATTATATTATAAATATACTCTGAATACTTTCCTTTTCAATTAACCATATATATTTATTAGTAGTAATTTTTATATTTATATTTATAGTAATTATATATTCTTAAATAAGTAAAATATTTTACTAAATATTTTTTTTATATCTTATTTTATATTTTTTGATATCTGAGATTCCAGTGTGGGTAGTACTATATAAATTTTTTAATCCAATATAAAATTATATTACATTTATGTAATATTCTATAATAATTTTATTTAATTAATATATAATATTATTTTTATCTGGTTCTTGGTTATTATTATTTTATTATATTAAATAATTTTTGCTATTTCTTAATAGAATTTTTTTTAAAATATCTAGTATATTAATAAATCTTTTCTTACTGGATTTAAGATTTTTTATTTAAGTGTTATACTTTTTATCTAAAAAATTAAATTTATTTTTAACTTGAAGTTTTCATTCTCCAGAACTAGCTTAATATTATTAATTTTTATTAATTACTTAAATAGTTTATAGAATTAGTAAATTATATTCTAGATCTTTTATTACTTTGGTAGTATTATTAACTCATCTATTATAATTTATTATTTTATTTAATTTTAATATATTCTATTTATGAATATTAATAATTATTTTTATTATATGACTTATAGCTTCTTACTATCTTGTAGCAGTATTGAAATTTCTGTCTAGATTTTTATTAATTTAATATTAATATTATAAATTTTTCTAGTTTTTTTATTTAATTTTAATTAATTTTTATTTATTACTTTCAGCTGCTTCTGAGGCTGTTATTACTATTATTTATAATTCTTTTATTAATAATCTATTTTACTGCAGTTAAAATATAAGTAATTTTTTTATATTTTTCAAGTTTTTTCTTAAATACTGTATTTTATCAGATTTAATATTATATTATATCTAATTTTATTAATTTTAATTTATAAGAATTTTTGTATTCCAGGCTTTTAGACTATATTAATTTTTTATTATGAATTTAATAATTTTATTAATTATCTTAATAAAATATAGATCTGCTGGTCCATTAGTCTTTCTTCTAATTTATATTATATTTATATAATTTATTATTAATCTTAACTGCTGCTGTAATTATTTATTATAATATTTCTAATTATTTTATTAGATAAGTTTTTTTTAGATTTTTATTTTAAATTTTTTTTTAAATTATATAATATAAGTATTCTCGTTCTAGTCTAGGTGATTAATAACTTATAAAAATTTAAAAATATATTTAAATACTGATTTAATCTGCTTAAGTTATTATAATTTTTATTTAGTATTATATATTATATTAATATTTCTGAATATTTATTAAAAGTATTTCTTAAATCTAGTATAATTAATAAAGATTTTCTTAGTATTATTATTCTGTTCGCTTACCGGTTTCTCTTAATAATCACGGATATATAATTTAAATCAATTAAATACTGTTTTAGATAAATAAATATAAAAAATTTTTTATTAATTTTATTTTCAAGCTTTTCTTTATTTATATTAAAATATAAATCTAATTAGATTAAGAAAGTTCTAAGTCTTAATTAATTATTATTAAATAATTCTAGTAATTGGACTTTAATAAATTTGACTCTTAAGTAATTCTTAAATAACTAATTTTATTATTCTAAGATAATAATATTTTTTTATAATTAATTAATTATATTTATTAATTTTTATATTATTAGATTTTATTATTTTTTTAGATACTGGAGCCCTGTTACGGAGTGTATAATAAATTTAAAATAACTGATATAATAAATAATTATAATAATAAATATTTATAATAATAAATATTTATATTAATTACTATTTAATATATTAAATTCTAGAATTACTTTTCTATTCCAGTTAGCTTAGGCCCATTGATATACACATTATTAAATTATATTAAAGATATTTACTAATAACTATCTGAAAGATAACTCAGTTATAAATAAAAAAAGAAAAGTAAGACTGAATAATACTATATAATTATTTATAAATAAATATAGATAAGTATTTTATAGTTAAGCTTTTAAATATATAGTTATTTAAAAATAATTATATTAAGTATAAAAAAAATTAATTAAGTATATAAAAAAAATATTTTTATATATTCTATTTTTTATATATTATATTATATATTACTCAGAGTAGATTAATAGTTAATTTTGAGATTTTTATATATTCTGGATATATCTCTGATAATAAATTTAATAGTAGATAGTTATACAATATATTATTATTTCAGGTGTTATATTAATAATTCTTAATTATATTAGATAATAATTTAGCTTTATCTGAGTGCTGCTTTTATTAATACTTTCTATCTAATAAATCTATTTTATTAATAAATTAATTAGTAGAGGTCTGTAACACCCATATTTTATATATTAAAAAACTTAATTTTTTAATTAATTATTATATAATTAAAATAAGATCTTTTAATATAAAAATAAATATAATTATATTAATTCTGCAGAATCTTCTTTTGAAGTATACTCTATTTATTTTTTAGACTTAAAATAAAGTAATCCTCAGATAAATTAACTTATTAATTTAATATTTTATATTTAGTAATTTATTACACCAAAGAATATTATTAAAATTATAAATAATTAATATTTTATCTTATTTTAGTAGATCTCACAAGCTTAGCTGTTGTATTTATTATTACATATTTTTAATAATATATTAATTATTAAAAATAAGCTGGAAAGAACTGGTTTCTACTATCTATACTAATATAAATATATAAATATTAAAGACTATAATTAAATATATTCTTTGTTTTTGTAAAGTATGCAAATAAAAAGCTAAAAAAAGAATATCTTTATTTAAGAGAAATATTAAAGAATACTGTAAATTCTACAGAATATAAATCTAAGAATATAACTGAAATAATATTATATTTTCAGATAAATATTCTATTAAATATGATACTTTAAAAGATACTAAATATTTTTTTTCTGATTTATTAGCAAAGGCTACCGATGTAATTTAATAAATATATAATATTATAATAAGATTTATAAGCAGATAGTTTGAACTACTATCTAAATTTATATTTATATTAATTTAATAATTATAAAGTATAATCTAGAGATATTTTAAAATAATTATATAAGATCTTTATATATCTGGGCACTTGAAGAGGATCTGTAATCTGTATATAAATTAAAAATCTTATTTTAATAAGATAATATACTAGTTTATTAAGTAAATAAAGTTAAATACTAATTTAAATTATACAGAATTTAGATTATAAATTAATTATTATATTTATTTAATTTTAATCTAATTAAATATATCTGGGTGCTTTTAAAATATACTCTTTATAAAAAGTACTAAATTCTCTAAGTAGGAGAATATAGAAAAGAGAATAAAAAAAATATTTAATGATATTTTATATATATACTGGGATAGTATATTATAAATAATATTGAATAAAAAAATACTACTGTTATATTAACCAGACTTTCTTTATACTAGTCTTACTTATATTATATTCTCCATTTATTTTCTGTCTATTTTAAAAGGTAAGGCTTGCTTCTTATTAAATAATATTTATTTTTTAAATTAGATAAATTCTTACTGTCTATTATTTTAAGTTTATTATTGCTTAAAGCAGAAAATACAGATCTCAGGCAATGATTATTCCTAGTTAGAAAGACAGTGATATTCTGATAAATTAAAAAAGTCTTATATAAAAGCAGCCTTATCTTCTAAAATAGACGGAAGGTAGGCGGAGGATGTGGCATGAGCAAGGCCGGTGTGGAGGAAGCCTGGCTGGTGTAGCAGTAGCATCCCCCTTAAATAATGTTATCTGCTCAATATCACACTGTATTAAGACTGTTTATTTATCTAAAGACTATTATATAAAGTATTGATAATAGAAAAGGCTAACACCAAAGATCTTTTGTATATGGAAAGAACTAGTGAAGTTATTGAGTTTTGAATAGAGTCGTTTACTAGGGCGGGAGGCGGGTGTCCCGAGACTTTTGAACATATAGTGTAGTAAAAATTATCAGATTAATAAAGTATATATTATTATTATTAAAAATATTAATTTTAAGACTTCTATTATCCTGGCTGTTAAGCTTAATCATATCTTATTTTATATTAATATTATCATAATGTTTTTTAAATATAAAATTATAAAAATTTATATAGATTAAGCTGCCAGACAGCTTTCAGAAAAATAATATATATAATAAATTTTTCAAATTATTATATAAATTAAAGTAAGTACCATGTACGTAGTATAATATATTTTATGATTTTTTAAATATAAATAATATTAAATATTTATATATAGATTATTTTATATTTATTAGAAAAAGTGTTATATTTATTTATATTAGTAACATTTTTCTACTTATCCCGGACAGGGCTAGTTATTAATTTTAGAATATTATTTATTGTACTTATTAAATTTGGTAATAACAGCTCTTGCACTTGCTTTTTAGATATTATTATTATATAAATAAATAAAAATATATATTTCTTATAAAAATTATATATTAAAAATTATTTAAAAGATTTTAATCTTTTTATATATAAGATCTTTTTAAATTATATAATCTAAAAAATCCTCTGTCAAGGTATAAAGAAATAATAAATTCTAATAATATTAAAATATATTAGAAATATAATAATATACTTATTTAAATTATAATTAATATATATTCTAATATTATATATACAATAAGTAAGCTATTATTCTTTATAATTTTACTAAGCTATATCTTTAAATAATAAATCTTGTTAATATATTAGTTTTCTCATCTGCTGCGTCTTTGATTATTATAATAAATTTAGTTTTATTAATTTTTATTTTTAATATAATATTAATCTCCGGCTACGTGCTCTAACTTACTAGAAGACTTATTTTATAGAATTTAAAGAAATAGACTCCTATTATATTATCTTTAATTAAAAATAAATATATCGCGTAAGTAGTAGTAATATGAAAGTTAATCTAATTCTAATTATTATTTATTAAGCTAGATATTTAATACTTTAAAATTATATTTACGTTAATAAATTATTTTTTATTATTTATATAAATAACCAGTTTGCTATTATTCTAACCAAGAACCCCGAGTTCTATATCTATATAATATATATTTTTATTAAATAATATTTTATATATCATGAAGTATATACTAAAAATATTAAATTACATTATATTAATATAAATGAACAAGCACTTAACAGACTTATTAAATTATTTAGATATTATATCTACTCCTGCTTTATCAAGTAACTTAGTATAGTAAATTATATTTAAAATCTTATTTAATATTTCTATATCTATATGTTTTTTATTTTCTATTTAGAAAATATAAATAACCTTATATTATTTTTCTTTTATATATAATATTACTGACTACATTCTCGCTTATGAGGAGTGTAAAAGGAGTTATATAATCTCACATCTAGTTATCTAATCATCTTCTTACATGATTAGCTAGCTAGTCTATATACATATATAATATCATCCATATTGCTGTCACATATATAACACTGACGATATCCTCGCTCATAAGAGGTATGAAAGAAAATCATATAGTCTTGGATCTAGTTAGTCATCTTGCTAAAGAGTTAGTAGAAGATAATGTAATCAAAGATTGGGCGGCCCACCCCATTTGAAAACATTATCTTGAATTTTTATCTGAAGCTATTCAACTACTACAGATACCACTAAAAACACATACTATTAAAAGTACAGATGGAACAGAATGACAGGATTTTTCTTACTATTAAAATTATTCAGAAAACTAAATTACTAGTATTTGGCAAGCAGCATATATTATATTATTTAAATTGCTCTTCGCGCTTAATTATCTAAATATAATTTTAATAAAGATATAATCCACGCATATTAAAAATTGTCTAAAAATAAAGAGAAAATATTTATTAAATAAATTTTATTTTTAGATAAGTAAGATGCAAGTCCCGGCCACTTAAAATTAGAAAATAATTTAATTTTATATTAAATAAAATTATTTAATATCTGAAGTAGATACTAACTGGACTTACGGAGGTGTGTACCAAAAGTCATTAGCAGCGCTAGTAATTTTGCAGAAATACACAATACCTTATGCATCACATGACCATGCACAAATGACTTATACACGAATACGTGACGCACAACACCTGTATAAAGATTCACGTGATTGGACTTATGTATCACGTGAATCCTTGTGCATGTGTCTGGTACTATGCATTACTGCCAAGACTCTGTAATGTGACAGGTCATGTCAATGACTTTTGGTACACACCTCCGTACAGTTTTATTAAATATTATAAATTCCTCCATATCTGATTTACTAAATAATATAATTATTAAAAAACTAAGATAAAAGATTTTAAGATTATAAAAGACTTTAATCGGGTCCAGAAGATTATATAAGAATATAAATTCCATCAGATAATATCTATAATTTTTATAAAATAAGATTTATTATGAGAATAATTGTTATATTTAAAATAATAACTAGTTTTCAAAGAGCTGACTGGATGTTTCTACTTTAACCAGAAAATTAGAAATAGATTACTTTAATTAAATATATTTAATCTCATAAAACAATTCTATCTTTAATTCTAATCTTTAAGAATAAAATATATTTCAAGATACAGTATAAAGATTAATCAATTTTTTATCTAAAAAACTAAAATCAGTAATAATAATTAAATTATTAATATTATTAAACTTTAATAATTTTAAAAATACTTTATCTTATAAAAAATAGATTAATAAATAAATATAATTTTCTGGTACTTGACAGTCATGGTAATTATTAAATTTCTAAATTTAATTAAAGCTATATTAAAAATAATATTATTTTTATTTATATATTCGTATATTCATTCCATCTGTTTTAATTTCTTGATATTAATTATTTTAATCTTTCTAAATATATCAGAATATATATATAGAGATATAGTTCAAAAGCAAATATAATACAGCCATAATTATATTAATAAACTTAATTTCTTAAAAATCTATTCCAAAGTATACTAATAATTTTTAATAAAATTATATATTATCAGAAGATTTAGAATAACAGGTCTTATCTTTTTAGATTTTAATTAAATATTTTCTCCGTTTAATATTTATTTAAAAATAATAATCCCGGATAATCAGTTAAGCGGCTCAGTGCTTTCAATATTATATAATATAAAATATCTTTAAAGTATTAAAATACTGTAGATTATTTATTTTAAAAATAATAAATCTAATTTTATTTATTCTATACTACACCAGCGTCTTGAAGAATGTGAGCTAGTAATAATAAACTTAATTATATTAGTTAAAAAATAAGAAATTATATACTAGCTATGAAAAGCAGCTATAGAAAAGAAGTATTTAAAAAACAGATAGTTTATATAAAAGATATTATTATTAAAGAAATCTAGAATATAATATAATAAGGAGAGAAGGTATAAAATAATAAAAATATTTAGATTAAGTTATAGTCTTTATTAATTAATTAATTGATTGATTGATTGATTGATTGATTGATTGATTGATTGATTGATTGATTGATTGATTGATTGATTGATTGATTGATTGATTGATTGATTGATT
>KZ851892.1:0-11273 GCA_003344505.1 Aspergillus phoenicis ATCC 13157
GCTTAGGGGAACAGACTCGATTTGATAGTGTTAAGAATGAATATCAGCGTGTTCTTTCCCACACTTATTGCGTCAAGACATCCAGCTCGGAGGGGCTGCACCGGCTGTCATGTTCAGGGGGGCTTTGTTTTAGCGAGCCTCCTATTGATGTTTAGAAGCGGTTCTTGTAGCACTTGTGTATCTACTGAGGCCAAGAAAATGTAGCTAGGAGCTGTTCCTCAATGGGTTCAGCCGTCAAAGGCTCCGTATCTATGATTCCATTGTTGAAATCTTCCGAAAAATCGTTGGCGGACTCCATTTGCTCGGACGTGGCCTGGAGCCACAGAATTACGAAGGACAAGGAAGAGCCGATAATTTTGTCGCAATCTAACATATCAATATATATTTAGGATATGGAAAGTTGAGATAATACCTTCTCGTTAATCCTAATGTCCACGGAAGCTGCCTTGAAAACCAGGGGCTTCTTCTTCTTCCTGCAAGGAGTATCTTAGAGTTAGTAAATGCTTGCTGGGCAAGGTAGAACGCTTACTAGTCTTCTTTACCTAGTCACTGACCGAGTGCGGACACTTTCCTCTATTCATTTACTATTCTAGGTATGTCAGATAATGGCTCGCTTGTTACTAGCCAGTAAATATGAGTGCTTAGATATCAGAAAGAGTGGTCTCAAATTGCCTAGTCTCTATTTCGCCGGAAAAAAGTCGAATAAGCTGCACCAGGAGGAATTGCTAACTGCCCGCAAATAAGTGGTTTCGTAAGCCTGTTGATCTTCTTCGCAATGTCTGCGATGGTTCAATATCAACTTCTCTGCGTCGGTGCGTTTTCTCATTTTCGCTATCCGTCTGGAGTAACGGCCTCTCTATCGATAACTCGTTTCAACGCAGCTTAGTATTGCTCTTCCACTGTCGGTTACCCCTTCTTTGGTAGGATACCTTTCTTGTCGGCTTCTTCATACCCTTTAACATCACAAGTTTTTTTGAACCCATTTCGTCTTAAATGGCTTGTTATACCCTGTGATTGTTGTAGCCAGGAGTTCCTTTAGTCGCGACGAACTTGCCGTTCGTATGACGCTTTGCATCGTAGGTAGGGAGGGATCTTTGCCGGATGGCACCTTGCCTTGTTATGTTACTGGCCAATGCAAGCTATCGTACGCAGCTTGCCATTTTGGATCTAGATCGCTGATGATATGATGCGGTAGCAACAACTGGCCTGACGAAGAACCGCCGCGATGATTTGGGCGTTAATAGGCCCATCAACGCAATTGCGTGTCAACATTGTCCCCTACATGTCTCCTAGTAGTAGATATGCGACTATGCTTTGCTCAATGACACGTATCTTTCTTGAATGGAACGGTATCAGCAGACCCCTCCCGACTTTGGCTGCAGATATGCGAGCGGGATGGAGGTTGAAATAAAGGGCGGCTCAAAATGAGGCTCCGGGTAGGCTGTAATAACCTCCAAATAGGGAAAGGTAGCCCTAAGAAACGTTCCTTGGAGAACGAATACCAGACGAGGTGCGGGGAAGTATGTTAGGACTCCGCCATATGTGAAATCGGGGGTTAAGCTTGATGTGAGGCAAATTAGGAAGATGAAGGCGAAGGATCGGAGAACGAGGCTTTATAGCAGACGAAGGGTCTGATGATGTGCCTATCTACGTGAAGATTCCCAAAAATACCCATCCGCAGTGCACGGAAGGCATAAAATGAGGTATGAATGTAAGGAGCGAGGCTCTAGTTGGTGTAGGTCTTATTGAATGATAGAATGCAGATTCACACAAAAATCCAAGTGCAGATGCAGTCTATACGTGGAATTGGCTGCTCAGAGTCAAATCGACCAGGACTAGGTCTTCCGTTCGTTCATCCTGAGTATTATCTGTCTGTGCGATAGTAATGAGCTTAAGTGTCGAATGGTAGATGGCGCTCATGGGAGCCACTAGCTGCTCGAGGCAAACAGGACATCCAATAGAGTAAGAGAACAGAAGCTCGTACTAGTCCAAGAGGGTAGGGGGGTGATGAATAACCAAGACGCATATGTCGCTCCAGATCCAGAAAGGCGAGGATGCAAAAATGAGAGAAAGAAGGTATAGGAAGAGGCCACAAAGGCACAGTGTCGGGTAGTAATATGCCTTCCTGCGGTAGAACCTCAACTATCGCAGGAAATTTATAATGTGAGAAATCGCATGGCTGCTTGGCGGTGTGCTTCCTGGAGGGGTATCTGTGAGGTGAGTGCTTAACATAGCTGAAAGTCCTTTGAAAACTACATATTTAGTACTACTAAGTGCTACAGTGATACTAGTTAGTAGAAAGATGCAGTAGAGATCGCGTAAGGGTAGGATGCTTCGCAATGCCTTGAATCAAAGAAGTGATGACGATGGGACTTCTCTAGACTGACACGAGTAGGGTAGATCACTGTGCAACGCTTGGTTATGTCAAAGAATGGTCAGGCAGTGGGTCTGTGTGGTGTGGTGAGGTGAGGCTCTGCTGATGAAGTCCGAGTTCTGCCATTCTTCACCGCCAACATCAACCTCACCTGAACCTCAACACCAAGTCTTGGCAAACCCGCATCGACATATGGATCGCAACAAAGTCTTATATCTAGCGCAATATTAAAGCAATTCGAAAAACAAACTTATCTAACGGTTCTACATGCATTGCTGCGTCTTCCTATCAAGTTATTCTACTCGGAAAGCACCAACTTTTGGTCATTAAGCGAATTTTGATTTCATACGACCGTAACCTCTATAAAAATCGTCCAAACGAGCTACAACCTCAAATTCAGATATCCTCGTCGTCAGAAACATCCTCTCCACGCTTCTTACGAGCCATACGCTCCTTTCTCTTCTTTCTAAGCTCAGCAGAAGTGAGCTTCTTCTTTTTCTCGACAACTGTCTTGTTGCCCATAGCATCGACCACCTCCTCGGGACCATCCTTGGCCTCAAGACGGGGACCGGAACCTTGTCCCTGAACCCAGTTGTGACCGGAAGGAGTCATCTTACCGTCGACGACGGCCCAGACTTCCTCGGTGAGGTTCTCAGTGAACTCACGGGAGTGAGTGATGATGATGACACCACCCTCGAAGCTCTTCAGAGCCTTGGACAGAGCACCCAGGGAGTCACGGTCCAGGTAGTTAGTAGGCTCATCAAGGACGATGACGTGGGGACGCTGCCAAGAGCAGGCAGCAAGGACGACCTTGACACGCTGACCACCGGACAGACCGCGCATGCGGGAGTGGGAAACCAGCTCAGCATCGAGACCGAACTGCTCGCAGTGGGCCTCAATCTCCTTACGGACGAGAGGACGGAACTGACCGCTGGCAAGGGCCTCCTTCTGGTCAACCTCGGCAACCATCTTGGCGTGGGACTGCATGATCTCGTTACGGGGAATCCAGGCGTTGTCGGTGGTCATCATGGGAGTCCAGCGCTCGCTCTTCATGCCGATGTTCTCACCCAGCGAGAACGAGCACTCGTACTCGTAGCTGTTCTTGAACTTACGACGAGCGTGGATACCAATGACACGACGGAACTGGCCCTCGATCTTGTAGATCTTGTCCATGGCCTTCTCATCCTCGTCGGTGACGATCTTGTTGGCACGGTCCATGGTCTCACGGTCCTCACCGGTCTGGAAACGCCACTGGATGTACTCGGAGGGAGTGGAGTCGAGGTGGTTATCAATGTGAGCGAAAGCGTGCTGCTTGATGTAGGCGATACGGATGTTCTCGTGCTGGTAGACGTCACCAGTGGTGGGGATCAACTCACCGGTCAGGACGTTGACCAGGGTAGATTTACCAGCACCGTTGGGACCGATGACGGCAATACGGGAGCCCAGGGAGACCTGGAAGGAGATGTCGGTGAGCTGGGGCTTGGGGGTGCCGGGGTACTGGAAGGACATGTTGTTGACACGGATGATGGCCTTGGCCTTGGTCTTGACACCCTCAAGGAAACCGGGCTCGGGGAACTTGAACTCGAGCTCGGAGGCACCCAGCTCGTAGTAGGAGCGAGCAGAGGGGACACGCTTGACGAACTCGCTCAGGTTACCACGGTAACGCTTGAGCTTGAAGCGCTCGTAGTGGACGACGTGCTGGATGACGTTGTCCAAGAACTTGCTGTCGTGGGAGACGATGATGGAAGTGCAGGGGGAGGTGCACAGGTAGTTCTCCAACCAGGCGACGTTCTTGACGTCCAAGTGGTTGGTAGGCTCATCGAGCAGCAGGATATCGGGGGACTCGAAGACGGCACGGGCCAGAGCCAGCTTCATCTTCCAACCACCGGAGAGGGAGGTGATGGGACCCTCGAACTGCTCACGCAGGAAACCGAACTCTTCGAGCTTGGCCTCAACGTCCGCCTGGCTGGTCTCGACACCGACCTCGCGGAGCTTCTTGATGGTCCAGCCAATGACGGTCTGCTCAGTGTCGGCAGCATCCAAGTCGTGCTCGACGTAGACGGTCTTGACCTCATCCTTCTTGGGGAAACCCTCAAGCTGCTCGTTGTTGATGGCACGCATGAGGGTGGTCTTACCGGTACCGTTGGGGCCGAGCAGACCGTAACGCTGACCACGCTTGAGGCGGAGGCTGGTCTGGTTCAGCAGAATCTTGGCACCGTAGGCCAGGGAGAAAGTGCAGTTGCACAGATCCTCACCCTCCTCCTCGTCGGAGAGAACCTCATCCTCAGCAGCGGCACCGGGGGAGGCGCGCTTGCGGAGGGTCTCGACGATGGGCTTGGCCTCCTCATCACCGACGATGGCGGCGATGTAGGGGAGGGCGTTCTGGGTCCAGCTGGTGACCTCAGCGTCCTTCTCGTCGACGAGCTGACCAGCGATGGCAGCAACGTAGGTGATGACGGACTCGGCCTTCTCAGCCTGGGCGGAGAACTTGGAGGAGAGGATCTCCTTGAGGATAGCGGAGACGGTGGAGATGTCACCAGCGGTGGAGATCTCGGGGATCTTGCCGTTCTTGACATCACCGACACGGCACAGGGTATCCAGACCCTGCTTGGTCTTACCACGAGCCTCAGGATCGGCCAGGGTCTCGTAGTTCTTCTCGAGACGGGGCATCAACTTGGGCAAGAAGGGAGCGACAATCTGGGGGTCCTCCACAAGCTTACACATGTTGTCAACGATGACAGCGGACTTACGCTTGATGGCAGTCTCACGCTCAACCAGACCACGGTCCAGCAGGGGAACCATGATGGCGAGGGTGGGTCCGGTGACATCGGAGACGAAAGTGGTAGCACCGAGCAAGTGAACGGTCTCGGGGACGTTCTCGGGCTTGGCGATACACTTGATGAGCTCGGGAATGAAACGCTCGATATCCTTGTTGACGATCAGACCGCAGACCTTCTCCATGGTAGCGTAGGCAGCCTTCTTGATGTCGGCCTTGGTGTCCCACATGGCCTCAGAGACAACGGGGATGAGCTCGGGGACACGGAAAGAGAGCTGAGCAGGGGCAGTCTCAACGAGAGCGTTGATGCACTCGAGAGCAGCCAGCTTCTCCTGCCACTTCTGGGCGTTGGCGAGGGACTCGAGGATGGGGGGAAGGACAGCCTTGACGGCGTTGCCGTTGACACCCTTCACGATGGCGAGGGCAGCACCCTGGGCGGCGTTCTTGACGGGAACCATCTTGTCACCGACGGCGGCAAGGACGGGGCCGAGGAGGGTGACGAGGTGAGGCTCGACACCAGGAGCGATAGTGGCGTGGGAGGCAATAGCACGGATACCCTCGCAGGCACGCTCACGGACAACAGCATCCTTCTTGTTGCTGAGCTGCTTCTGGAAGGTCTCGACAGCCCTGAAAAATTTTTCATGTTAGCCATCCGCCACCTAGACGGCATAGCGGGGTATCTTGTAGAGGTTATACATACTTGAGGGGGAGAGCCTGCTCGGGGATAGGGCCGCTGAACAGGTGGGCCAGGTTGTCGGCAGCAGCGTTCACCTCATCCTGGGAGGAAGAGATGTTGAGGTTCTTGATGAGGTCCTCAAGGACAGCGACAGACTGAGCAGTCTCCTTGCCGGAGACAGCAGGAACGGACGAAACATCAACAGCAGGCATTTTGTTCGTGAAAGACGATATCGTAACGTCGGAGAGAAGAAAAAGGAAGAAGGAAAAGGAGAAAAGAAGCGAGAACGGGTGGAAAGCGTTCTATTAGGGTATCTCGATAAGAGGTGGCGGGCCCACGAAACCGCGTCTGGAAAAATTCACAGGACGCAGCAAACGCTCTAACACGGCCGCACAGGCGAAATCTATTTTTTTTGTCTGAAAGACGACAAAAAAACAAAACAAAATTTTTGAAGATAGAGGAGCAAACCTCTTAGAAGAGAGAGATGAAGGATGGAGAGAAAGAGGGAGGGAGGAGGGGGGGGGAAGCGAAGGTGGGTGGAGGAAAGTGATATTTATCGCTTTGTGGCCTGCGTTTCGCCGCCCAACTTTTTTTCAGTCCCGCCGCCAGTCCCAGAAAATCTCTTTTAATGAAAAAATTTTCGCTGTTCCTTAGAAATTGTCCCGCACTAACTTCGTTTCCGGTGTAGCGGCGATGGGCTGTCGAAGCAACCAACCGTGGCTCGTGAATGACCCAATCTGCATCCGCTGATTTGCTGAATTCCCGTTTTTCGCTGAGTCAGCCGCGTTGAACCCTCAGCCAAGGTTGCCCTGGTTGCTGCTCAACCATCAGGTTGGCTCCATCCTCACGGCCTGCCTGCTGCCATCATGGATCATTGAAGGTTATTTCTAGCGGTCGCCTCCCTGCCGCTCGTCCCGACTCTTTTCCGTGCGGGAATCAGCGGAGATGGAGCAGTGGGAGCGGACATCTTGGAGGATCATGGATAGTTCTTCCCCGACCGATATTACCCCGTCTAAAGGGAATATGATTATTTTTGCATACTTTCTAGTTTGTATCATATGGGATGGGCTGCCAGCCAATCCCCTTTCAGATCATCAAGCCATTTGCAAGCATCAACAAGTGCCCCTTTCTTTGGCAGGGCTGAGAGGGCCTTGAACACAGCCGGTTTCTGTACAACCCTTTCCGCCCCTCATCGGTGCTTCCTAGGATACTTGGAACGTCGCAGAATCCTCCCTACTACAAAAAGTATCTAAAGAACCACCTTTCATTATAACCGTGGTGGCGCTGCATGCTGGCGCATCCCTTGAAAATGTCCTTGACACGCCATGACTCCGTGGATGCAACCATCCTGATAGATAGCGAGATAATAATCCACTGCGGCCGGCTAGTCTCCGCCCCTCCGTGTAATCATGGCTTGGTTGGCCCTGCAGATACTGCTGCTTTTCATGCCGGTCGCCACCTCTGATCATTCCGGGGGTGAAGTGGCGCAGCCCCCCTTCGAGACAGAAAGGCTTCAGAAAAGGAATAATAGAAGGGGTAAAAAATAGAAATAAAAATAATCAAGAATTTTTACTTCGTTAGAGTTACCAAGAGCCATGGCCCAGAGCCAGATCGTTCTCCGTTTTCGCCCGTCAGCCTAGACTGGCTCAAGGTATGAATAACTAATGGTTATTGATGACTGGCTAGTCTTAAGAGTAAGTACTGAATTGTCCTCACAGCATTGCTACGCTGGCATCCACATGTGAAGATGTTTACTCCGCCATAAGCGAAGCAAGCCTGACAATATTTTCCCCGGACTTGGGATGGGCAACGGTAAGATGCAGGCAGACCTGGGGAAATCCTGCCCGAAGCATAACCATGTTGTCAGGGAAGGGAGCATTATACTTTTGCGCCCGGAGATTGCTCCCCAGAGAGTCACGGAGGCCTTATTATTGCCAAACACAAAGGGATGGGAGACTAAACATTCTCAGGCATAATTCCGGGGTTCAAGCGTCGCAACTCACGCCTGAAACAATGGTTTATTGCAGGAGACGACGCATCACCGCCATTTGTCTGACTCAGGCTTTTCTCACCGCATTCAAAAATAAATGGCTATATTTACTTTTTCTTTTTTCTTTATGTTTGTTGCTGATTAGCGTGTTGGAACCTTCACAGCCCATCTTCAGTGACATCCAGACCTGCCGCCTCAGCCAACAGGGGAACCGTGCCTTATGATGTGCACCGTCAGAATATGGGGGCCCCTCTCTTATCGCTCTTATCGACTATTGAAATTTGAGTTCAATTTTCTCCGGATCCCCTTCCTTTCCTTATCCCCCGCGAAAATACCCAAATCTGTAGTGGCAACTGGCAACCACATTATTGCCACAATAATGGTGGAAGTAGGAACCTTCTTTGCACCTGTGAGCGCTATTCGCCCATGATGGTGGGTCGACACGTTGTTCTTCTACCGACACCTCGCAGTTTCTACGGTGCACATCCAATACTCTTCTCAACTCTCGCGAGATGGCAAAACTTCTAAAATTCTTTTTTGGCAGATACAAGTCTTCCTCTACGTTCACTAAATATCTTGGTTATCTCATGATGAGTCATTCTTAACCAGACTTCCATCGACACATTATCCATTTTGGTGTTACTTCGGGTGTGAACCTTCAGCTCCCTTGGTAGGGCAGATTTACTTACTATATTCTGGACATCAAATGACACATCAGCTATTGGCTATCAAACAATCGCATCGCGTCGCTCTTACCAAATGGCTTTTACTTCATACTACTCAGTTCTGATCCGCGACATCGTGCAGTAATGAATAAAGTAATAGTTAGCTCTGGACTCAGGTCCTTCCGACTCATCTACATCCAACCATGGAAGAGTCAAGAGGCTGAGTACTTGAAGTAGCCAGCGCCACAAAGATAATCATGTTCTAGATCGCATTCATCTACTTCAATTCTAAGCTCATCTTAACATCAAAGCCGTGTTCTCCGTTCTTCATCATATTTACTTGCTTGGGACGTAGCACGGGTGCTTCGCGCTTCAGAACTGCGTCAGGAATATTGACGATGCGCAAGCACTATACTTACATACCTCTGGCCTTCGCCCGACTCATACCGTCTGATGCTGTCATAGCTTGGACACATCTACGTGATTCAGTTAGGGCATGGCGAGGACACATGACGACAGTTTTTGATATATCGTGATCTATATACGGTAGATTCCGAGACCGACTGACGAGATACGTACATCGTAGGTAGTTGTTGTACTTCAGGAAGATAATTGTATGGTCACAGTGGCACTTTAACAATAGAACATTTCTTGCATGCAATACTATACCAAAGGATTCAGAAAAAAAGCTATCTGGATGCTATGGGTTGTTCGTTTCGTGTACTTGTATCATGGAATTGATGAGGATAGATTAGGTTTGGAATAAGTAGCAAGATCTGAGGGATTTTTATATGAACAGCATCATTGGTCTAGTGGTAGAATTCATCGTTGCCATCGATGAGGCCCGTGTTCGATTCACGGATGATGCACTCGAATTCCCTTTTTGCTTTTTTGTTTTTGGCTCCCGTCCACCCAAACATATCCCTGGACCTATATCTGATAATGGTATAGCCTCTTGCTTAGTCCAGGCTTCTAGTAGGAAGATAATGGAGCTCTACGGGAGTCTTTCCAAGGCGTATATATCCATGATTATACAGATACGCACGCACAGGATCAGTCTAGCACACTTTCTATATAAAAGCAAGATATAGAAGAGTAACCGATACAGTTATAGAAAAAGATCACAGATTTTTAAGTATATACATTTAGCATACTTCCACTTTATAAAGCTGTATAATTAAATATTTAATAAAATTACTGTATATATAGACCTGAGGACTACTATTAACTATAATCTACTTATATCAAATTTGTAAATAATCTGTTATATTATTAAATTTATACTGTAAATAAACCTGCTCAGGCAATTCGGCTAAATCAAATTTGATTCTAAAAAGTCTAATTCCAGCTAGAAACACGTAGGCCTCAGGGCCATGGAGATACTGAAAATACTAGATAGAAGAATCTATACACGCCCTGTTTAAGTCAGTAGAGAAGACCATGTATACTAAAAATAACACATAAGTTAAAAGCAGAAATTAGACGAAGAACAGAGAAGATGGTGACTTGCAGGCAGTTAATCAGCCAGCTGCAACACTCGTTTATATCTACTTTTATATAACTATGCTTTGCTTTTATTGTATTTAATTATATTGAGCTACGGCGATGACCTTCCTACATCGTAGCATGCGTTGTTTTATGTGTTTACTGCGAGCTTGAGGAATTTGACAGCGTTCGGGGCCATATTCCTGCTTCAAACGGTGAAGCACCTGCATAGCTAGCATCTTACTTAGCGGGCTCGATCAGGTATAAGAATATGAATTGAATTGAATTGAATTGAGTAGCCTCTTTCTTCATTATTATAGTCCCTGCTTGAAGTTGCAGAGCTACGGGAAACTACTACATACCAACCCTTCTTAACACTAATAACGAATAACCTAGGGAGTATTCAACACAAACAGAACATAAAGGAGAAGCATAAAGACACGGCCCGCACTCAACTAATCGCTATCGCTAGAGGAACTTGAACTCGAGCTTGAGCTGGAACTGGAGCTCGGACTCGACGCTGACCGACGACCAGAACCCTTGCCATGGTGCTTCTTCTTATGCTTCTTACGTCTGGTAAAAGCACATATTAGCGCATGTATACAGCCATTATCAGTGGTAGACTCACAGTTTACTTGCGATACTCATGCCTGCAGCTCCTGCCAATGCACCTCCTGCGACACCGAGCATCCCACCTCCCAGTTTGTGACCTAAAGCGCCTCCACCTACCGCGCCGGCTGCATTCGAGACAAAACCCTTTTCACCCTCGGATGGGGTTGTCGGAGGAACAGGCTCTGACTCCGTCTGATAGTAGGACGCATTCTGGCCTTGCTGATGCTGAGTCTGTGGTGGATAAGGCGAGTTCTGCTCATGCCGATATTCTCCACCTGGTTGCCTTGCGAGGTAGGGAGGTGCATAGCTTGGCTGATTTTGTGCAGGATAGCTGCCAGGGGATGGGTTCGCATACTGCGAAGGCTGTCCTTGCTGGTATTG
The DNA here is from genome assembly GCA_003344505.1 of Aspergillus phoenicis ATCC 13157. Classification (NCBI taxonomy): domain Eukaryota; kingdom Fungi; phylum Ascomycota; class Eurotiomycetes; order Eurotiales; family Aspergillaceae; genus Aspergillus; species Aspergillus phoenicis. Next base: position 10,960 of record KZ851892.1, read on the forward strand.
TGGTGAAGAATAACCGCCAGGGGGATCTCCATATCTGTATCCAGCAGCTTGCTGACCATGACCATAGTAGTCATACTGGGGATGATCGTTCTGGTTATTGTAGTAATATTGGCGGTATGGATCTGACATGATGGATAGTAGACAATGTGAATATCGATGTTGTCACCCAAAGGACTTAGAAGAGTTGCAGCACGTAGTGCAATATGATCTATTGAGGCACAGAGGAAGAGGAGGAAGAGGAAGAGGAGGAAGAGGAAGAGGAGGAAGAGGAAGAGGAGGAAGAGGAAGAGGAGGAGGAGGAGGAGGAGGAGGAG